>ML783262.1:510622-523691 GCA_009831015.1 Picea engelmannii | reverse complement strand
CTCATTTCTGTCCAGTTTGCTTTTCATTTCAGTTTACAGTTGTCATTTAATTATGTTAAATGATACTTTATGTGTTGAGCAAATTGACAATGAGCATTCATAAAACTTTTTAAATGCACACAAGTTGAGATCCGACAGATCATTGATACCAGGTGAAATTGTTGAATCACCTGCGCCAAGAATCTAGTTGAAAAAAGAAGCAAAAATTTCAAGCTTGAGACCAAAAGTAATGAAGAGAGAGTAAATGAAAATATATTCCACAATCAATGATTAAATAATTTACAAAAGATATAGACTATATGTTGATCTAATGTGTTGTTAGTGTGCAGTGGGAAGACCTGAGGTTCAACATTAATTCAACAACAAAATCCTAAATATACCGACCCTTTCAGCATCAACCACAAGCAAGTGAAGTCTCACCCGAGGTACATATGGGGACTACAGGAACCAGGTTTCCACAGTCATGGAGGAATGGGAGAAATTCATCATAAACATTATGCTTACCATTCATTCGTTATAAAAAACATCATATAACATATTCATACTTAACCATTCATACATTACATATGTGCCATAAACATAACAGAAAAGAAACACATCACAACACATCATACATCATAACACAGATATTTAACGTGGTTCACCCCAAACCGGGCTATGTCCATAACGGTAAGCTTCTTATATTATCATTCAATGTCATCTCTTACAAAAGTTGTGCAATGAGCTCATACAAGATATCTCAGTTATAACCCAACATGCCCTTGTCGTTTGCGCACATAGTGCACTTAAATCTTGACTGATATTCAACTTAGGTCATATTCGACTTACAATTACCTCCCAAACCTCAGAACTATATTTTCTCAACTAATAAGTTCATGACTCTCCAACCCCTTTACCCCAAAAATTGTTTACGTGTTTATACGTTTACCTTAGGACTTAGCCTGTTACAATTTCGAAAAAATGTCTAACTAACTTTCTCCTTCCATGCGCACTAACCCCTAAAAATGTGCTAATTGTCTTCCTTTCTTCCACGTGTATTGTTTCTTAGTCAACTTGTCGTGCAGTTTGATTCTACACAATTCCCAAAATTGGTCCCAAAATGTCCTACTCCAACAGACCCCCAACACTCACCTATGGCTCGTCACGAGCCACTTTAGGCCTAATTCCACATCGTCATGAACCTCTGGAATGTTTCTCTTGCAGTCGCAACCTTTTCCTTTACTTGATCACCTATCTTCTCTAAGTCATATTCTATCAGGGCCTGAGTGGCCACTTCCTTGAATGATTTTCTCTTCTTTCATTGGTGTACTAATTTCCCCTTATCATTTTCTTTCCTCTTTTTTCCAGGGCATGGTACTATCTTATGTGTTTCTCCTACGCCATTTCCACGTTCGTCTTGTTCTTCTTCTTCGTCTTCTTCTTTTGGTTCGTTCTCTAGCGGTTGGTTTTCCGATTGCTTTGTTTTTGGTGCTGGGTTTTTCCATTCCTCCTCCCAATATTCTACAATCCGTCCAACCTCATCTCCTGTCAACCTGTATCTGGTTGTCATCCACTACTGATATGGGTTCTTCTTCGCTTGGAGATACATATGATGTCTTCTTTCTTTAAAGCGCGCAATCGCCTTGTATGATTCCACTACCTGCATTAGTATGTGTAGTGTATTCTATATGTTATGTATAATTACCTACTTGTAAACATAGAAAATGATGTTATTATCCAACTATCTTTCCTTGTGCGTAGTGTGCCACAAGTCCACATATCTCACTGCCAAACAAGGTTTCTTCGCAGCTCCTAGAAATTGAGTGTCCTCTGGCTCCCTCCATGCCACTAATGCAATCAACATCAACATCCATGCATAATGGAATTATGTTACCCTATATTGTGCATCCCTACAATCCATCAAAAAATGGTTCAACATGAGTGTTTCCCAACTCATTTGTACTCCTGCAATGCACTTCTCAGTTGTTGTTATTACACCTGCTAGTAATTGATTTTTGCGGCATTTCCTGAACAACTTATAGACCAGTACCTACATATTGAACCCGACTGTGTCATCATAATACTTGCAACGTCCAAGCCAAATGATCCTCTGAATGTGTCATATTTCTTATTCATTAATTCTGTTAATGTCTTCTCCTTTGACTTGTATGTGAATAATGGAAGTGGGTCTTCCCTTGCTAATGGTAACCCAGTGATCAGCACAAAGATTTCAGTGTTTATCGACACCAGCCTATCCAACCATAAAAATCCTCCATGGATGCAACTGAGAAAAAACTTGACAGAGATGTTTATCTCTGTGCTCTTGCCAAAATGTGGAATGTCTGATAGATTCAAAATGTGTTTTTTCTCCATCCCTATTGCCCATTCCTGTGGCTCTACTATTGCTTCTTATGAGTCTGGGGTAAGCTTCACGGGCATGTACTTATCTGGTGCCAACTTTTGAAAATTATTTATGCCTATCAATTTGTGGTCTATGTACTTCAAATTCCCTACCGCAAATAACATATATTGTTCAATGATTACTTTCGGTGGGATCTATGGTTCAACAAATTCATACTTCAACTCCTTTGTACTTAACCTACTTTGTTTTCGGCTTCCTTGGTGGCACATAATCCTTCAGAAAATGAACCGAGATCATCCCTAATGTTGACGCTCCCAAGGTTTCTTTGAATACAGGTATCGATGTCTTCCTAGTGCGTTGTTTCTTCTATTGTGATGAAGCTTGTTCTGTCTTTAGTGGCACCATTTCTCTTTGCGACTAACTCACATCTGCAACATACATGCTCAACTCTCTCAAACTTTACTTTCCCTGCAATATTGGCTCTCTTTGGATCTTTTTTTCTCTCGAATGTGCATGCGACAATAAACTTTCCATGTCGACCATTCACCTACTTTTATAGCACGTCGTCAGTTGTTTTTATTCTTATTCGTGCCTGAACTTGCAATCTAATCCACTCACATTTTCATTTAATATAGTTGGATTACTGAGAGGGGGGGTGAATCTCAAACTTTACTTTCTCTGCAATATTGGATCTCTTTGGCTCTTTTTTTTCTCTCAAATGTACATGCGACAATAACCTTTCCATGTCGACCATTCATCTACTTTTATAGCACGTCGCCAGTTGTTTTTATTCTTATTTGTGCTTGAACTTGCAATCTAATCCACTCACATTTTCATTTAATATAGTTGGATTACTGAGAGGGGGGGTGAATCAGTAATAGATATTTTTAGTCCTTTTAACCATAGAATGAGAGTGTTATTTATATTTATGATCAATATAGCATTATCATCCAATAAGTCTAGAGTAAATAAACCATGAACAAATGAACAATCGTACACATACACAATACACCAGTATTTTTTTATGTGGAAACCCAATGCAGGAGAAAACCATGGAATGATTTTTCTTATTTGTATTTAAGAAATACATTTGTTGGAAGCACCAACTTCCTTTGTTTTCCAATTGCAACTCCAAGGAGGCTCTGACCCCCTATTTTCAGGCTACAACCTGAGGGAAGTTCCAACTCCCCAATTCTTTGGCTACAACCAGAAGGAGGCTACAACCCCCTATGTTCTCTTGCTACAACTGGAATGTGGATACAACCACCTATCCATGCCCCGTCCAACCACCTTGAAATATAAGTGCCAAATGTAGAAACTGAATATGTCATTTTTTTTTATTTTTTTTTTATGTGTGGAGGAATCAGCAACTAGTTGGGCACGGGCTTGCGTTACACGTGGCCGTGTTATCCAACTGCTACCACTATAACCTCCAGGTGTTCCCACGAGGCCCCATACGCGACACACATTGTAAGTCGGGGGGAGTTGAACTCGAAACCTCATGGAACTTCATTTTCACGGCACTTGCCAATTGAGTTGCCCCCCCGGGGGAGAATATGTCATTGTTACAACCTGTTCTGTCAAATCTATTACTGAGAAACATGTCATTGATACTCATCAACCAATCTGAAATCATCACATATACCTCAAACACTATACCAAAAATATGTACCTCAAACCATTTGCTAGAACCTCACTTTTATACAACCCCAATCTATACCAATAACTTTAGCAACATACCTCAACCAAAATCCCTCTAACATGAACCAATACTAAACTTCAATAGATCTGACTCAAATCAAATCTATAGCAAGCCCTAAACTTCCAAGAGGGCATCCAACAAATTTATAAGGAAAACCCTCAACCATATTCATAAATTGTACTCTACACATATGAAAACCATACATTTTTTCTTCTTGTAGCGTTCTGTTACCGCGGTTTTGCTGCAACAAATTTGTTGACGCGATTTTTCTGTCACAATTTTTCTACCGCACTTTTTCTGTCGCACTTTTTCTGCTGCACTTTTCTTGTCGTGATTTTTCTACCGCACTTTTCCTATTGCAATTTTTCTACTGCACTTTTCCTATTGCAATTTTTCTACCACACTTTTCCTGCCACATTTTTTTTGCCGCGATTTTTCTACCACACTTTTTCTCTATCAATAATACATGCCCAAATAACCTTTCACAAAATAGATATTCAATGATATTCAATAGGTGCTAATGGGAGAGCCTTTCTCTCTTATTTGTACTTCCATGTAGCTTCCTCAAGGGGTTACCTTCTAACCAACTTAACCCAGTTTCCTTCTTTTAGGGATAACCCACTTCTAACCACTTGTCCACTTCTAAATCACTCTGCTAGAAATAGTAAATTATACACCTCTAGTTGAAACTAAATTACTTTTAATTATTTTCTTATTGCAACAACTTAACCCATGACTAACTCCTAGTTTCACCCACTTGACTAATCAACTTTTTCTAGGAGCTTCTAGAATTAATTTGACTTCCTTGACCTTCTAGATAACTCATGAGGGTTCTCCACTTCACCAGGCCATAACTCTCTAACCATGAGGAGTTATGTGACTATCGCATATCACTGGAAATGCCATGACATGTACTATCCATCTAGAAGAGTCTTACATGAAAATATATTAAACATAATTCCATTATATATCAATCAAATTGAAGTCTCTTAATCATATTGTTGGGGATATCAGAATTTTCTACCGAACTTGCTTCAAGGGTTGACATCAATGAAAACTGACCCAATTAATCAACAATGTCCCCCTTTGGCATTGATGGAAACATTCTAATGCAATATTTAAGTCATATTGCTCATGATCCCTCTGTGACCATTGCTCCCCCTAGAACCATGTCTCTATTCTCTCTCTCCAAGCATCTAACTCTCTATCCTGCATCTGATAAATCTCTCCCCCTTTGACATCAATGGAAAAGGTAACTTCCCATCCAAGGTTGCTCCCCATTACTGAACTCTTCCTGAAACTACTCCCCCAACCTGAATTGTCCTCTTTATGGTGCTTACTCGTATAAATCTAAGAAATATAAGATAAGCATTCAAAAGAATTCATTTTGAAGTAGAAATTACTCTAAGTCTCTAGCCAAAATACTCAAAGGCTTCTTTTGGAATCGGTTTTGTAAAGATATCTACCACTTGTTCTTTTGTTTCTGCATATTCAACTCTGATGTTCTTCTCCGCAACTTGTTCCCGTAGAAAGTGATACTTGATTGGAATGTGTTTCATCTTGGAGTGCATCACCAGGTTCTTTGAGATACTGATGGTGCTTGTATTATCACAATAGATTGGAATGGGCTCATCATACTCAACCTATATATCTATCAGAATTTGTTTCATCCATAGAACCTATGTACAACATGTTGTTGCCACAATATACTATGCTTCGGTTGTAGATAATGATATTGATGATTGTTTCTTGCTTATCCAAGATACCAAACACTCACCTAAGTAGAACGATTCTTCATTGGTGCTTCATCGGTCATCAATGCAACCTGCCCAATCTACATCTGTGTAGGAAATAAGTGATAAATCATTTCCTTTTAGATACCATAATCCAAACTCTTATGTACCCTTGAAATATATGAATATCCTCTTTACTGCTAGAACATGTGATTCCTTTGGTGCTACTTGAAATCTTGCCACCTGTCCAACTGCCTACATGTCACATACCCACTACGCACATCAAGTTTTTTTTTGTTGATTTCTCAACAATCAGAACCCCCGAAGTCCTACGGGGTTTAGCGAGGGGAAAGTTTCTCTCTTGGGGTCTTGTCCACGTGACCCTATACGGTGTCCACGCGCTTAAGCCAGCCAAGGGATTAACGACTTTTCGTAGTTCGGGGAATCGCGATACACGACTTCTACCTTTCCCATTCAAATCCACAAAACTTTCGAGGTCTCCAAAGTTCCCTCCAACGGGAGATCAACGGTCGTAAGCCTCCCTCAATCTAATGGCATGGATCCTTCCGGGGTTTTGGTACTCGGGAGTTCGGAGTACAACAACTCCAAGACTCTTCGTCATTCCAATCCCTGAATTCCAACATGGGAAGCGATGTAGTCACGCTTCCAATCATGTCCGCTCACAGGGTCGTTCAATCAATTCATGGGCCGAAGTGGCTCAGGGGATTCCCTGTCACGACCCTTGCATACGACCGCTACTCTTTCCACAATGGAAAGTGCATGTACTTTCGGGTTTCGGAGTTTCGTGATTCCTGATGTCAAGAGTTCCCTGTTCTCTTGAATCCCCGATCTCCGATGAGCCAATTCACCGATATGGTCTCTTGCGTATTATCCCTCCTGGCTAAACCCCCGGCCCACGTGACCACTATCTCGCAAGACCGTAGCCTTATCCCCTGTCGGGTTTTTGGACTTTCCAAGGCCGAGATGTACTCGTCCTCAGGATTCGCGATCCACCGAATCTCGATATGCCGATATAATGACAACTGGTCCTACAATGGATGACTTTCACTTTGTCTGGATGCCAGACTTCGAAATTCCGAAGTGTATGGGCTTCTTGTCCACGGGATTCCCGATTTCCCGATGGGTGACTTTCCTTTCGGGACTTTTCCCGCATGCTCTAATTTTCGCCACGCGTCCTCCTAAGATGGACGGTCCTGATCGCTTCTCGTGATTTCGGAGTTTTCGCCGCCGAAATACTCCGGCAACTTGTCCCTTCGATCCCCGATATGCCGACGGGCTGCCGATCTTGCCCGCGTGTCCTCCTATGATGGATGGCTAAGATTAGTTTCAGGATTTTCACTATGAAAATCCCCGACCTCATGTCATCGTGACTCCCGACTTCACGAGTGACGATATCCCGATGGCCACGCATCTCGTCGAGACTTTCAACCTCCTGTTCACGAGGGCTTAACCCTCATGCATCTCTGAACAGATCCCACGGCTGTCAGGTTTTTCTAGCTAGGATCTAACGGTTCAGATCTGTCCCCCGTCTCGCACTCTCCCTCTACTTCATGGATTTGGAAAAATCAACGGTCCATATGTTCTCCTGGACTTTGGGGGTATACGATCCCAATTCCCTCGCTATTCACGAAGATAGAGGAAAAGGGGCAAGGTATGTAACTCCCTTGTTTCTTTCGTCAATCTAACAGTCGTGGACGACCATAGTTCTTCCGACGAAATCTCATCTGTCGATCGATACTTATCCCTATGTTGCTACTTCGAGATTTTAAGAGGGTTGTTCCTCCTCGTACAGGGTTGTTAACACTTTCACTTCAAGTCCTTTTTCTAGGCTCTTG
Organism: Picea engelmannii; assembly: GCA_009831015.1. Classification (NCBI taxonomy): domain Eukaryota; kingdom Viridiplantae; phylum Streptophyta; class Pinopsida; order Pinales; family Pinaceae; genus Picea; species Picea engelmannii. Next base: position 516,059 of record ML783262.1, on the reverse strand, counting down.
GTAAACCTTTCCAAGGAGGGAATCTCTGTGAAGAGATCGATTCTGGGGCATCCCTGGAGACAGGTAAGGGTAAACAAATTCCTGAGGATGGACTGGAAGTCCTACTTGGTGCAACTCATGCATAATTAAATTCATTTATCAACATAAGCCATCCGTGGTCTTTCTGTTATAAGCATATATCCATTATTTCTTATCAAAACACTGCATAGACATTCTTATACTATAATCGTTCACAATTTCACAGTTCTATGAGCATATATAAGCGGATTTACCACTAGCCACCCCCGAGCTGAGACCACGATGCTGTGAGACTGCATCTCTCTGTCTGCCAGTGACCAGGAGCGAAGGTTGCAATCCTTCCTCTCTGTTATCACTCACTCTGCGTAATGCCAAAGTTCCCCTCGCGTCTGCCCCCCAATCGCTTCTACCCCACGCCTTATCCTCTTGCGAGGTTGCGTGTGGTGCGATTACCCTCGTGCTGATCAAGCCTGACGGCTCTACGGATGGGTGGTTCATCATCCCATCCCTTATTAAGCCATCCGCCTACCAGCCTGCAAGACATTAAATTCGGGGCCAGCGAGCCGCTTTTGGTTCTCCGGGCCAGTGGAGTCCAAATACGGTATTAATTCTCGGTGGAAGTTAACGCCACCTTTTTAGGTGCCTTCCACCGCCATCGTGGTCTCTTTTCTGCACATCCCCTCTTAGCAGTCCTTCAATAAATTCAAAATGTTATTCACATTCATTGACCTCTTCCTCAAGGTCCATTTACATCACATATTCACATTTATGAGTTTGCCATAGTTCTTGGCCAGTCTAGTTATATTTACAAGCTGGGGGAAATAGGGTGTTACAATTCCCTCCCCCTTAAAAGGAACATCGTCCTCGATGTTCTTATCTACTAACATGAATTGCATGTACAGAAGTAAACAAAATCGGATATGCCTGTCTCATGGCATCCTCCATTTCCCATGTAGCCTCATCTGGGCCAAAATGTTTCCACTGCACCTTGACCTATGCAATGGTTTTGTTCTGCAGTGGGGTTTCCTTTTTGTCACGTATGCATTGGGGTTCTGGTAGAAATTCTCCCTCCGGTTCCACCTAGATCACAGACCAGTCAATTATATGATTAACATCATGTACATATTTCTTCAATAATGAAACATGGAAAACATTATGTGCTTTTACTGCGGGAGGAAGTGTTAGCCGATAGGCTACAGGTCCAACTCTATCTAGAACCTCAAAGGGTCCACAATACCGGGGTGCCAATTTGGCACAAGCTCCCATTTTGAGGGAAATCCTTTTGGGCTTAATTCTGAGATATGCATGGTCTCCCATTTTGAACTCTCTTGGAGTTCTCTTTTGATCAACATAACTTTTCTGTCGGTTCTGAGCGACCTTCAGATTTTGTTTTATCTGAGTCACTTGTTGTTCAATTTATTTCAACATGTCGGGTCCAAAAGAAATCCTATTTATAGGATTACTCCAGCTGACTGGGGTATTACATTGTCTACCATAGAGGACCTCGAAGGGACTCATCTTTAAGGATGCTTGGTAGTCGTTGTTGTAGGCAAATTATACCAATGGCAGGTAGTCTTCCCATTTCCTGGGTTGATGCATTACATGCATCCTTAACATATCCTCTAATATATGATTTACTCTTTCTATCTGTCCATCGATTTGAGGGTGATAGGTGGTGCTAAACAACAATTTAGTCTCTAATCCCGCCATCAGTGACTTCCAAAATTTGGAAGTAAATTTTGTGTCTCTATCAGAGATTATCTCCCTCGGCATACTGTGCAATCAAAACACCGCTTTCATGAATATCTGGGCGATATCTATCGCCCTGTAGGTCAATTTGACGGGGATGAAATGAGCAGACTTGCTCAGTTTATCCACCACTACCATAATGGCGTCATTCTGTTTGGTCGAAGTTGGTAATCCAGTGATAAAATCCATGGAGATGGTTTCCCATTTCCATTCTGGGATGGGTAAAGGGTGTAATAGTCCTGCTGGGTGTCGATGTTCTGCTTTAACCTGTTGGCAYTCTATGMATTGGGCCAAATATTTGGCTATGTCYWTCTTCAATCYAGGCCAATAAAATTGTTTCCGGGTGGCAGTGATCATWTTCTGGTATCYTGGGTGACCAGTGTATGGTCTTTTATGTAGTTCATCCATAWTGAACCTCTTCAADTCGWCACMATTTGGAATGTACAGTCTATCTMTGTAAGKGAGCAGACCTCCTTCGGTCWTCTRGTAGCCTTCATACTTTACTTCAGAGGTTTCTTGSTGTAGGTACAKGGTCACAGTTTGAACGAAGGGATCTGTCTCTTGTGCATTTCTGACTCTGTTCTTGACATCTGTCTCGCAGGTACTCACCGCTGCCAGGTGAATTGTTTTCATGCTTCTGCTAAGGGCATCGGCCACCCTATTTTCCTTCCCTTTGATGTGTTTGATTTCAAAATCAAATTCACTAAGGAGGGCCATCCATCTAGATTGTCTAGCATTAAGCTTTGGTTGGTCGAACAAATACCGTAATCCACAGTGATATGTCATAAGTACAAATTTTCTTCCCAAGAGGTAATGCCTCCACATTTTTAAGGCATGCACTATGGCAGCCAGTTCCAGATCTTGAGTCACATAGTTGACCTCATGTTCATTCAATTTTCAGGATTCATAGAAGATCACCTTTCCTTCCTGCATAAGGACTCCTCCGAGCCCTTCCTTACAGGCATCTGCGCACACAAGGAAGTCAGCTTCTAGGTCAATGATTTTCATCACGGGTGCATGGGTTAGTAGGTGTTTCAAGGTTTGAAATCTTCCTTCACATTGTTGTGTCCACAGGAATTTTGTCCCCTTCTTCTGGAGGGCAGTGATTGGACAACCAATATTGGAGAATCCTTTTATAAATCTCCTATAGTATCCCACCAATCCCATAAAGGATCTGATGTCTGAGACGTCCTTTGGGGTAATCCATTCCATGGTAGACCTGATCTTGTCAGGATCTACTGCTACCCCTTCCTCAGACAGAACATGTCCCAAGTAATGTAGTTGCTTCTGAAAGAAGTCACATTTGTTGAATTTAGCATAGAGCTGATGCTCTCTTAGCACTTGCAGCACAAGTCGAAGATGCTCTTCATGTTCTTCTCTATTCTTAGAGTAGATTAATATGTCATCAATAAAAACTAGTACAAATTTATCTAAAAATTTACTGAGTACATTGTTCATTAAGCACATGAAAGTGGAAGGGGCATTGGTTAACCCAAATGGCACTACCACAAACTCATAGTGACCATACCGTGTCTGGAAATCGGTTTTATGGATGTCTTCACCCTTAATTCGGACTTAATGGTACCCCGACCTCAATTCAATCTTTGAGAAAATAGACGCACCCCCCAACTGATCGAATAGATCATCGATCCTGGGCAAGGGGTACTTGTTCTTTATAGTTACTTTATTAAGTTGTTTGTAATCTATGCACAGTCTAAGGGTGCCATCCTTCTTTTTCACAAACAGGACTGGTGCTCCCCATGGGGACACACTGGGTCAAATACAACCCTTATCCATCATCTCTTTCAATTGCAATTTGAGTTCAACTAACTCAGGTGTGCTCATCCGGTAGGGTGTCCTTGACACCAGCACTGCTCCTGGTGTGAGTTCTATCGAGAAGTCAATGTCTCTTCTCGGAGGTAGACCCGGTACCTCTTCTGGAAACACATATCTGTATTCCCTCAGGATAGGGTGATCGTCAGGGCTTGGTTTAGCACCTTCGATTGTTTTTAACACCTGTATTGCATATAGGGGACATCCCTTTCAGCAATACTTTCTCATTTGCAGGGCTGATATTTGTCTCACCGAGACCAGTTTTCGGATCCCTTGGAGGGTTATCATTTTTCCTTCTTTTCTCACACATTCTAAGGTTTTATGGTAACAGTCCAGTTTGGCTTTATGGGTGGCCAGCCAGTCCATACCAATAAACATATCGTATGATCCCAGGGGTAATACATTAAGGGTTTCTTGGGTGGGGAATTCACCCAACCTTAGTTAGCAGGCTAGTGTGACCTCTACTACCTTTCTTTTGGTGTCAGTGGCTAACTGCACCAACCATGGCTTAGTTTGCTTTCGTGGCTGTAGCTTACACTTATCAACAGCTTTAGGGGCTATATAACTCAAATTTGAACCAGGGTCAATCAAAACAGACACCAGATGGTTGAAAATCATACCTTCTATTTCCACTACTGATGCTTGGTGGTCAGCTTGGTTATTATCCAAGGCTGCATAAATCTGCGGCACACTCCTTGCCACAACATTGACTGTGGTCACTTCTTGAACGTTATAAACTTTTCGACTATTCTATTGTCGGTGTGGACAGTCTCTCAGGAGATGCTCTTCTCTGCAACCCCAACATCTCAGAGGTTCTTTCTTTGGGTTATTAGTTTTCATTGGTATAGGTCCAGAAGTTTTGTTTCTGTCCACCGAGGGAAAGTTCTGTTGGAGTACACTCCAGGCTGGATAGTTCATTCTGGGGTTCTTCTTGTAGTTTTTAAATCCTGAGGATTTGATCCCCTTTCTCTAAAATCTCGAACCACTCTTTTGTTTCCAGTCTCCATAAGACTCTGCCTGATGTCCATATTGTTCATGACAATATGTTGCTTTTCGAATAGTGTCTTCTAAGGTCTTTGGCTCATCGAATTCCATTCGGTTCCGGTATTCCTTGGGTAGCCCACTGATGAAGTGTTGCACCTTCACCTTCTCTGCTTTGATGTAGGGTACATATCTCAATAAGTCGAGGAATTTGTTGACATATTCCTCTATAGTGAGTTGCCCCAGTTTGAGTTCATAAAACTCTTTAGCCTTCTCGTCGAAATATATTTCCGACAAATACTTCTTCCGGAAGTACTTCTCAAACCGTTTCCAAGACAAGTCATCCTCATGGACCCCTTTAATGTTCTTAAGATCTTCCCACTAGATGGAATCTTTTCCGTTCAGATTGAAAGTGGCCACTCGGGCCTTCAAATTTTTTGAAAATTCATGGACTCTGAAATATTTCTTCAGTCCAAGTAGCCATGCCTTGGCTTCCTCTCCCTTATTTATCTCTCCGTCGAAGGAGGGAGGTTTGGCCTTCCTAAATTCCTCAAATTTATGACCCTTGGAAGTATTTTGCTTCTTTTGTTTTCTTTGAGAATAGGAACTGGTCCTGCTGCTGGAAGAGCCTTCTAAATCGCCAACTTCCTTCTCAGTGGAATCGTCTGGCACTGGTCCTTTACCTCTGAGGTGGACCTTTCTTGATGTGCTTTTCTCAGTATGGCCACTGACACGACCATGATTCTGCATCTCAGGTTCATGCTGCATTTTTCGTTGTAGGTCGGATAAGCTCTGCAGTAAAACTGCATTAATTTCGGTTTGCTTTTCTTGTTCTTTCATCATCCTTTCATTGTCG
>ML783262.1:494976-510572 GCA_009831015.1 Picea engelmannii | reverse complement strand
TTCATGCTGCATTTTTCGTTGTAGGTCGGATAAGCTCTGCAGTAAAACTGCATTAATTTCGGTTTGCTTTTCTTGTTCTTTCATCATCCTTTCATTGTCGGCCTTGCAGCTTTGCAATTCAACCATGAGACTCCTCACAGTCTCGGCTAGGTCTAGAGGGGTTCCTATTGCTCTTCTTTCGTCAGACTCTTTGTCTCTGTTGTGGGAGCCTTCTCCCACCTCTTGGTGAGTAACCATACTCTGCGTCTATAGATTCCCATGGTTGATCGTCCGCTTGAGTGAAAAGAAAAATGCTAGTTATTAGTCAAGAGTTAAATACATTTTTATAATTTGCATAATTTATAACTCTTTCACATGCATACACAGTAGGGTTCTTGTCTCCAAGTTTTTCAATCCTGGGCAAGAGAGTTTCGTTAGGGGGTTACTCCTCGTAGGAGTACTTCAAACGGAGCTTATGCATGCCTCATGCATGAGCCCAGTCAGGACGAGTGTTGTAACCATGCTCTGATACCACTTTGTCACATACCCACTACGCACATCAATTTTTTTTTGTTGATTTCTCAACAATAAGAACCCCCGAAGTCCTACGGGGTTTAGCGAGGGGAAAGTTTCTCTCTTGGGGTCTTTTCCACGTGACCCTATACGATGTCCACGCGCTTAAGCCAGCCAAGGGCTTAACGGATTTTTGCGGTTCAGGGAATCGCGATATGTGACTTCTACCTTTCCCATTCAAATCCCCGAAACTTTTGAGGTCTCCAAAGTTCCCTCCAACAGGAGATCAACGGCCGTAAGCCTCCCTCGATCTAACGACATGGATCCTTCCGGGGTTTCGGTACTCGGGAGTTCGGAGTACAACAACTCCAAGACTCTTCGTCATTCCAATCCCCAAATTTCGACATGGGAAGCGATGCAGTCGCGCTTCCAAGCATGTCTGCTCACAGGTTCGTTCAATCAATTCATGGCCCGAAGCGGCTCAGGGGATTCCCTATCACGGCCCTTGCATACGATCACTACTCTTTCCACAATGGAAAGTGCATGTACTTTTAGGTTTCGGAGTTTCGTGATTCCTGATGTCAAGAGTTCCCTGTTCTCTTGAATCCCCGATCTCCGATGAGCCAATTCATCGATATGGTCTCTTGCGTATTAGCCCTCCTGGATAAACCCCCGGCCCACGTGACCACTATCTTGCAAGACCGCAACCTTATCCCATGTCGGGTTTTCAGACTTTCCAAGGCCGAGATGTACTCGTCCTCAGGATTCGCGATCCGCTGAATCTCGATATGTCGATATAATGACAACTGGTCCTACAATGGATGCCTTTCACTTTTTCGGGATTTCGGACTTCAGAATTTTGAAGTGTATGGGATTCTTGTCGACGGGATTCCTGATTTCCCGATGGGTGACTTTCCTTTCGAGACTTTTCCCACATGCTCCGATTGTCGCCACGCGTCCTCCTAAGATGGACAGTCCTGATCGCTTCTCGTGATTTCGGAGTTTTTGCTGCCGAAATACTCCGGCAACTAGTCCCTTCGATCCCTGATATGTCGACGGGCTGTCGATATTGCCCGCATTTCCTCCTATGTCATCGTGACTCCCGACTTTACGAGTGTCGATATCCCGATGGCCATGCCTCTCGTCGAGACTTTCAACCTCCTATTCATGAGGGCTTAACCCTCATGCATCTCTGAACAGATCCCACGGCTGTCGGGTTTTTCTAGCTAGGATCTAACGGTTCAGATCTATCCCCCGTCATGCACTCTCCCTCTACTTCATGGATGTGGAAAAATCAACGGTCCAGATGTTCTCCTAGACTTTGGGGGTCTACGATCCTGATTCCCTCGCTATTCACAAAGATAGAGGAAAAGGGGCAAGGTATGTAATGCCCTTGTTTCTTTCGTCAATCTAACAGTCGTGGACGACCATAGTTCTTCCGACGAAATCTTGTATGTTGATCAATACTTATCCCTACGCTGCTACTTCAGGATTTTAAGAGGGTCATTCCTCCTCGTACAGGGTTGTTAAGACTTGCACTTCAAGTCCTTTTTCCAGGCTCTTGGTAAACCTTTCCAAGGAGGGAATCTCTGTGAAGAGATCAATTCTGGGGCATCCCTGGAGACAGGTAAGGGTAAACAAATTCTCGAGGACGGATTGGAAGTCCTACTTGGTTCAACTCATGCATAATTAAATTCATTTATCAACATAAGCCATGCGTGGTCTTTCTGTTATAAGCATATATCCATTATTTCTTATCAAAACACCGCACAGACATTCTTATACTATAATCGTTCACAATTTCACAGTTCTATGAGCATATATGTCAGTATATGAATTTCAAGATGAAATATGTAAAACACTTATCATAAATAACACCAGAAGTGAGTGCAACTGCTGAGAGGGGTGCTTGTTTCCACCCAACCGTAGGCATAGCGAATCCCATCGGATTTACCACTAGCCACCCCCGAGCTGAGACCACGATGTTGTGAGATTGTGTCTCTCTGTCTGCTAGTGACCAGGAGAAAAGGTTGCAATCCTTCCTCTCTGCTATCACTCACTCTGCGTAATTCAAGAGTTCCCCTCGCGTCTGCCCCCCAGTCGCTTCTACCCCACGCCTTATCCTCTTGCGAGGCTGCGTGTGGCGCAATTACCCTCGTGCTAATCAGGCCTGACGACTCTACGGATGGGCGGTTCATCATCCCATCCCTTATTAAGCCATCTGCCTACCAGCCTGCGAGACATTAAATTTGGGGCTAGCGAGCCGCTTTTGGTTCTTCGGGCCAGTGGAGTCCAAATACGGTATTAATTCTCGGTGGAAGTTAACGCCACCTTTTCAAGTGCCTTCCACCGCCATCGTGGTCTCTTTTCTACACATCCCCTCTCAGTAGTCCTTCAATAAATTCAAAATGTTATTCACATTCATTGACCTCTTCCTCAAGGTCCATTTACATCACATATTCACATTTATAAGTTTGCCATAGTTCTTGGCCATTCCATTTATATTTACAAGCTGGGGGAAACAGGGTGTTACACTACATTACATATGGTTTGGATGTTGTCACATAAAGTAAGTTGTCAATCATTGACCTATACTTCCTTTGATCTGTAGAATTTGAATTATCATATTTACTTAAATTGCAATTGGTTTGCATAGGAGTAATTACTGGTTTTCATAGGAGTAATTACTGGTTTGCAATATTCCTTTCCGAACATCTTTATCATTTCTCTGATATACTTGGTTTGAGAAATAAAAATTTATTGGTTTCTTTGACATATCTGAATACCCAGAAAGAAGGATAATTCTCCAAGTAATGACATTTCAGATTCATTATGCATATCCTTTGTAAATTTCTGGCTCAACCTGTCATCATCACTTCCAAAAATGATATCATCAACATAAACTTCAATTAATAAAATACTATCTTGAGTTACCTTGATGTAGAGGTTGTTGTATGCATTTCCTTTCCTAAACCCTTGTTGTTGTAAGCATCCTTCTAGTTTGGAATACCATGCTCTGAGGGCCTGTTTGAAACCATACAAGACCTTCTTTAATCTGCAAACATGATCTTCATTTTTTGATAGCTGAAATCCTTTTGGTTGCTCAATGTAGACTTCTTCTTCTAGTTCTCCATTCAGAAAAGTCGATTTCACGTCCATCTAATACACTTTAATATTCTTTGAACATGCATAAGCTAGTATCAATTTGATTGCTTACATTTTGACAACTAGGGAAAATGTCTCTTCAAAGTCGATACCTTCAACCTGTGCATATCCTTTAAATACCAATGTAGCTTTGTTCCTGGTAACACGTTCATCTTCATTCAATTTATTTATAAAGACCCATTTTGTGATGACCACATTCTTGTACCTTAGTCTTGGAACCAATTCCCAAGTGTCATTCTTCTCTCTCTGATCCAATTCTTCATCCATGGCCTTTATCCAAAATTCATCCTTGTTGTCTTCTTCAAAACTGTTTGGTTCAATCGAAGATAAGAGTTCTAGGTGCAGTTGTTCTGGTGAATGAATTCTTCTTCTAGTCTCAACTCCTGCATCTTTGTTCCCGATAATCTGATCTAATGGATGATTCTTCTGTGTTCGTTTTCTAGGTGTCTTTGGAGGTACTTGTTGTTCTTGTTATTCTAATTCTATTTTATCTTCTTCATATTCCCCTTCTATTTCTTCTTCATCATTTGCTTCTTCTCTGTAAACCGATTCCACTAACTCTTTTTCTTCTTCCTCTAATTTTCGTCCACTTGTCTCATCAACCATTACATTGATTTTTTCCACACCTTTTTTGAGCCTTAGAGTCTAACATTTGTATGATTTCCTTGTACTTGAGTAACTAACAAGTATGGATTTGTCTACACAAGAATCAAACTTTCTCATTCTACCATCGTGTCTTTTGATGTAGCATTTGCTTCCAAAGACTCTGAAGTGCTTCACATTTGTTGGTCTTGCTTTCCATATCTCATGAGGAGTTTTGTATGTGTCCAAAAAACATCTGTCAACTTGGAATCCATTAAAAATTTTCGAGTCAATTCCTGTATTGTCTTGTTCTTTCTTTCGACAACCCCATTTTGTTGAGGTGTTTTAGCAACAAAGAATACCATGTTTGCTGCAGAAATCCATAAATTCCTTTGAATTAAACTCTCCTCCATTATGATATCTCAAGCATTTGATTTTGAATCCATTTCATTTTAAACCATTTCCTTGTATACCTTGAAGTTTTCAAATGTTTCTGACTTATTCCTGAGAAAACAAATTGTATTCATTCTTGTATAATCATCAAGCAATAACATAAAGTATTTCTCACATTTTAAACCCTTTGTTCTAGTTGATCCAAATAGATCAGTATACACAATTTTCAGTTGTCTTGTCGTTGAGTATTCCTTTGATTTGAACCTAGTCTTTTTTTTCTTTCCTCATTGACAATGCTTGCATAAAGTTTTGGTTGGCTTCGTGATCTGGGGAATTTCTCTGACTGCTTCTTTTTTGTTGACTTTGACGAGGTTATCGAAGTTTATGTGACCCGTTATTTTGTGCCATATCCAAAATTCATCTTCCTTCCCTAGATAACACTTTTCATTTCCAATTTCACTTAATACATATATGTTTTTTGAAGTTCTTACAGTTGTTGCAACGGATTTGCTTGAACCTGCTTTTCTTATCTCGCTTTTATGTGAATCGAACATAAGCTTGTGACCTTGGTCACACATTTGAATTACACTTAGAAGATTATATTTCATATCTTCCACTAGTAGAACATTTTCTACCTTGCTATTCTTGTTTCCAATTCTGACTATTCTCTTTCCAATGATTCTAGTTGAGTCGTCGTTTCCAAAGAATATTGATCCATCTCTTTCATTTATCAATGTTAGAAACCTGTCTTCATCACATGTCATATGCTTTGAACAACCATTGTCAACATACCAACCATGTTTCTTATGCTTATCTTGTAGAGAGAGTGTGCATTCTTCATTGCTATATTGATTATGTTTTCTTTTCCATGTTCTCTTATGAGGTTCTTGTTTGTGATTGTTGTTATTATGTTGTGATTCTCTAGGAGGGACTGTCATTCTACAATATTTTTCCATGTGTCCAAAGTTGTTGCACATGTAGTACTCCACTTCAGTGCTCAATGATTCAAACCTGTTGTAGCTTCTTCTATGTGTTTCACTAGGCCTTCTTCGATCACCATTTTGTGTATGACTTTCAAAGTTGTTTCTATTCCTGCTATTAACTCTGCAATTTACAACTTTATGTCCAAAATTATTGCGTGCAGAACATAAACCAAAAAAGATAGTTTGATACATGGGAGTTTAAGATCTTCTGAAAGGAGTTACTCTTTTGAATCTTTCTTCTTCCTGAGGCTTGTTTGTTTCTGATTATCATTGATTCTGAAATCTGAATCTTCTCGGTGGAGGAGTGTCCCTGTGATCTTCCTTGTAGAACTTCCTATCCCCTCTGACTGTTTCTGCATAGATTTTTGGATATGTTTCTTGATCTGTCATTTTGGAGCTTGATCCATTTTATGTCTGATCGTATCCAAGTCTGGACTTATCATGATTAGGCCTTTCACTACTAATAATGTCATCCAAAACTTTTGAGATGTTGTGGATATTTTTATTTTGAAGATCCTTTCTCAATATGACATTCTCTACTTCCAAATTTCCAATGATCTTGTCTCTTTCTTCTAATTGTTCTTTGAGTGCTTCTTTAATTATTTTATCTTATTCTATTTGAACCTTCAATTCTGTGATCATCTGCTCTAGTTCTTGAGTGTCTTCTTTCTTGTCTAGTTCTGCTTGGAGCTTCTTGTTTTTCTTATTTTCTCTTTTTATAACATCTATAGCACTCAACAGTTCTTCTCGGTAGTCAAATTTTGCCTCTTCATATTCTTCTTCAGTTTCTTCTTTATTGGAATATTCTATTGCCATGAATAGAACTCTTTTTGTCTCACTTTCACTGACTTCATCTTCGTCTGATGAGGATTTGTCTTCTTTGGTGCATAAATTTTTCTTGAAGACTTTATTTTTTGTTATTTTTCCTTTTATATGTTTGTTTTCTATTTGAATCATCTTCATCATTTCTTTTCTTTTTCTTATGAGGACATTTGTTAGAAAAATGACCAATACCGTCACAATTAAAACAAATCAATGGAATCTTACCTTTATATCTGTCGTTGGTTCCCTTTTTCAATCTTTTGACAAAGTTGGCCATTTCTTCATTGTCTTTCGAGATGTCACTGTTGTTGCTATATTCTTTCTATTTTTTCTTGCCCTTTTTCTTTGACCTTTGGATGCTTTGCATGTTGCTTCTCTTAAAACTTGGATTTTCATGTTCAATTCTCATTTCATAGGCTATGAAGATTCCACGTAGTTCATCCATGCTTATTGAGTCTAGATCCGCTCTTTCTTCTAGTGTTGAGATCTTAGAATCAAATCTCATTGGAAGAGATCTTAGTACCTTTTGAACAATTATAGATTCTTCAATTTCTTCTCCCAATTCTAAGATCGCATTTACCGGTTCATCAACTCGTAAGAAGTAAGATGCAATATTCTCATCGTTCTTCATATTTAGCTGTTCAAATTGACCTATGTAAGTTTGAAGCTTTGTTTCTTTGACTTTTGAATCTCCTTCATAAATATTTTGAAGTTTGTCCCAAATCTCTTTAACGAAGCTACAATGTATAAATTTGGTATATATCGAATCACAAAGACCATTCAGAATTGCATTTGAGGTGTTGGCCCTTGGTAATGGAAGAAAGCGAATATTAAGGGAGAGAAGGCAAAATGTGAACTGCGTGGAAGACACGGTGACTGATACTGGGTCAAAGTGAACAAAAGAGCATAAAAGATGAAACGAAGTAATAGAAAGCAAGTCATTGGACGAGGAGACCGAGGATGAAATATCAGAAAGGAAGAGGGATCCTGGACAACTCATCATGCGAAATAAGATGTCAACAGATGCTTTGAAGCACTACGCGTGAAGGAAGGAAAGACAGGCTGGCAAAGCCCTGAAAATGTGGGTCAAGTTGACCTAGGGTTTTAGACACCTAGGGTTTTTGTATCTAGGGTTTTGACACTTAGGTTTTAACCTAACGGTGTCTGAGAGCTATTGTAATGTAGAAATAAAGGTCTAAAGGACCTGGGATGGGTTGGTGCTAAGTTGGTTGAGAGTTCATTGTTATTGTATGATTGAGTGAGTACTACGGTGTGAGAGAGAAGTGTTGAGTGAAAGAGCCTTCTAGTATTGTAAGATCTTCAGTTGGGTGTGAAGATCAACCTTGCAGTTGGGTGCATAGGGAGGGGAGAGAAAGAGAGAGAAGAAGAGAAGATATGCTAGCTAAGAGTGCAGATAAGAACTATATGCTTCCATCTTAATATATCATAAATCACAATTATGTGGACGTAGCCCTAGGGAGAGGGTGAACCATGTATATCTTGTGTTATGTGTGATTGATGTTGTGTTCTATGTTATTTGATATGTTGCTATTGTGATATTGCGTTAGATCTTAAATGTAACTTGCGCAATATGCTTAAGTAAGATAAAGGATAACTAGGTGGTTGTGTGTTGTTATTGTGAATCCACTATGCATTTCCTCTTGTTGTAGACACTTGTGTCCTGCAACCCCCTATAACTACTTCAGGTGAGACTGCATCTGCTTCACAGGTGTTGCCAAAAGGGACAGTAGTTAGGGATTGTTGGTGTGTTGTTAGAGCTGAACCTTGGTTCAACCCTTGTGCCAACAAATGGTTCCATTATCGGGACAGGAATCTTATTGAGGGAATGTCAAGGTGGTTTCCATCGAAGACAGAGATTCAGAAGTGGATAGAAGATCAAGAAAAGGACTTTGTTGAAGCCCAGAACAAGGACCCTAATATTAGTACAGAGGATTGGTTGGAAAGATATAACTTTATTGATATACACGAGATTTTCTTTGGAGGAATCCATCAGGAGCTATATGAGTGGCTAGCTAGGTTACCCTGTTCGAAGTCGGACTCAGACCACCTATGGTTTGGACGACGATGTTGATCAAGAAGGTCAAGAGAGTTGATAACGTCATGTCAAGAGCAGTAGATCACTAGTTTGATAGCACCATTGGAGGGTAGATCATTGTTGACAGAGTGGAATCGTATAGCCAAGCAGAGAGATATTTCTTTAAGGGACCTAGAGGAAAATTTTTACATTTTATGAAGTTGAAGATCAAGATGCTATTGCATGAGAAGAACATCTTGAAGATACAATAATTGGCCAGATCGAAAGAGCTAAATGTTCAAAAATTTAGACAGCAACATCGACATAGAGGCTGGACATACGCGGAGTGGGAAAGTATTCAGAGAAGTTCACCTCAAAAACCTGTTTAAGAAGAACTATGGAGACGAAGGGTTCTACAGTGGAGAAGAGGTAGATCTGACAGACGAAGAGCATTCAGAATCTGCCAACTATTGAAGTAAGTACTATTATTCTTCATGTTTCTTCAACAACGTTAAGTAACCAGAGTAACCTAAGTCATCAGAACACTCAGAGAAATGTCACTAGCAGTCCACCACATAGTCAGGAAACCTAGGAAGATCTATGGCAGATGAGATGAGGTTACCCACCTTTAGAGGAGATGGATCTGAAGATCCTGATCAGCATTGGTTTCTATGTGAAGTTGTGTGGAGTATTAATAATATCACCGACAAAGATATCAAACGGGCTCAGTTCAACACTACCCTAAGAGATCGCGCACTGAGTTGGTACATGAAATTTGTCCAAGGAGCTACACCTAAACTGTTGAATGCCATTAAGACTGCGCTAACTGCTAAATTCAAGAAACCTAAATCACAGTCGCAGCGCGTTATAGAACTAAAATAAATCAAGAAGAGAATAGTTGAACCTGTGTGGGAGTTTGATCAGATATTTAAGACCTTGATGGGCCATTTGAGTTTTCAGATCCCAGATGAGAAGAATAAGGAATGGTTCATTGTTGCCCTCTTACCACACATTAGAGTTCCTCTAATGCAACAAAATATTACTTCGCAGGCTAAGGCACTGGAGATCGCCATGAAATTAGAATCATCCCCTCTAGGAGAATCCAGCTCAGGTATGAGTCAAATCTTGAGTCAGCTAACTAGCTTATCACTGCAAGTCAAAGATATGGAGAAAGATAAGGGAAAAGATAAAAGAGAAGAAATTTGATATATCAGATGCAAATCAGAAGGCCATGACAAGGAACACTGTCACTTATTTCAAGAATACTTGGCCTCTGGAGCTCTGATCCCTTTGAAGCAAGTTACCCTACCCTGGTGCGAGGTATGTAGAAATTGACATCGCCCTGGTGAATGTTACTATCTGCAAAAATATGTCCAGACACCCACAAATCTGTATTGAACATTCTGTAAGTCGGTAGGACACGATGACAGGGATTGTAGGGCTTACAATCTCATGCATGAAATTTCAAGGGGTATATACAAAATTCAAGGTGAAGTACAACAAGAAGGAAGCACTGCGTAGTATAATTCCTCTGGGAGAGGAAAATTCAACCCTCGGGGTGGATTCTGAGGAAGAGGAAGAGGAGGAGTTATGGGTCGAGGTTGAGGACAGATCATCTATTATAACTGCACACAACCAGGACACTTGGCATGGGACTGTCAAAACCCTTGTACCACTTACAGCTACGGAAACTCATTCGAGCATGTTATCGAGGAATGTCCAGCATTGTTGGTTAAGCTTCAGGAGAAACGAGGAGGAAATCAGCAAATACAACTAATAAAAGCATAACCTCGTGAAGCAGATCCCAGATTTGGTGTTATCACACAAGGAGGCATTGTTACAAGAGAATATAGAGTGATCCAAGGAAAGACTACAGAAGAATCAGGAGTCAGGAAAGCTGCAAAGAAGACACAAGAGTTTGACCCAAGGAAAGAGAAACATATATTTGAGGAAGCAAGAAAGGAATTCGGAAGAGATCAGGCTTCTTCATCAAATTTTAGAAAAGAGTAAGAGAATATGGAATGCCTTTGGAATTTGATCAGTCTATTTCACCCGGAGATGGAAAAGAGGTGAGTAAAATTGTCAATTTCTTGTATACGTTTATTGAGTTGATTAAAGATGAAAAATCCATACGAGAACTACAAAATTTGGTTAGACAGTATGAGATAGGAAGGGTAGATGATTTGCTGAATAAAGCAGTACATCAACTATCCAAGAAGAGAAATAAAAATAAAGAACTACAACTTAATGCTCAGATTGGAGAATACGATATAGACTATGTGGTTCTCAACTTAGGGTCGGAGGTCAATGTCATGACGAAGCAGACTTGGGAACTGATGGGAAAACCTAAGTTGATATATTCCCCTGTCAGGCTTAGGATGGATAATCAACAAGATATAATTCCCTTTGGAAGACTGGAGCGTGTCCCTGTGGACATCGATGGAGTAAGGACGTTTGCAGACTTTGGGGTGATTGAGGTAGTTGATGATAGTTGTCCTTACCCTGTGTTGTTAGGAATTGATTGGCCTTTCAATAATTCCATTGTGGTTGATTTAAAGAAAAGAAGAATCATGTTTGAAGGAGATGACCTTAGGGTCATTTCACCTTTGGATTCCGATGAAGGTCATAGATACACAGAACCCATCAGAGAAGAAGACCGCGCATATGAACTAGAAAACATATACAAATTGACAGTCAGACAACAAGACTACATTAATCCTACAGTAGATGGGAATTTGAGCTGGCGAAGTGATAGAGCATTCTCATTGGATTCAGAAGAAGCACTGGAGAACTAGCAAAACAAAATGTACGAAGTATCTACAAGGAGATGTGCTAGATTAACCAGGAAAGTCCATTGGATCGACACAACAGTAAGTAAATTTCCCACCTTTGATGGTATGAATCATTTAGAAGAATTCTTGTTAGACTTTGAAAAAATTGTACCAATACCAAAAAGATTTTTGGCAATGGATGAGGCCCTGAAATCAACACCAGCGAGATGGTGGGGGACACACAAAAACAATATTACAGACTAGGTCATTGTCGCATTTTGATGACAGCACGATTTTCAAAGCAAGTAGAAGGATGCGAAGTTAGGTACATAGGTCGAAGTTGTCTAAAGGACCATGTGCGAAGTTGCAAGGAATCCTGGAGAAACATTCCTCAAGAAAAGTGGGTACACAAATTCATTAACACACTGGACACAACTCCCATCAACTGGTATCTTCAAGCAGAGTTGCGCCTCATCACTGTAGATTGGGAAGGTATGACCCAGAACTTTGTAACTACCTTTTTGTTTGAAAGACAATATCTTACATTAGATCAATAATTACAGGTTGTAAGACAGAAAGTGTTCGAGGAGGCACCTAGCCTCCCTTTGGAGCAAGAAGAGGATGAATGGACTATGCCTCTTCAGAAGTTGCAAGGCAGTTACAATATCAATGTTGTTGAAGACGATCATCCTAGGAATGTGAACATCATAGAAACAAAAGGCCAAAGAGATGTATAAGGACTAGGATTCAAACTACCTTTTGTTGGACAGCCAATCAAAATAAAAAAAGTCAACATTGGAACAGAAAAGACACCAAATCTTGCAAATTTTGGAGATTATTGGGATGTTTCCACTATTGACAAGACCACAGAATTACTGCATGAATATCAAGACTTGTTTCCAACCAAGTTCACTGATATGAAGGGAATTAAAGGACCCATGGGAGAGATGAGGATCCCTTTGAAACCGGATGCAAGGCCAGTCAAATAGAGACCCTACAGATTGAACCCTAAATATAAGGAGAAAGTGAAGATTGAGCTTGACAGAATGTCGAAAGCAGGAATCATAGAACCTGTTGAAGAATCAGAATGGATTAGCCCTGTGGTGGTACAAGATAAGAAGACAAGAGAAATCATGATCTGTTTAGATCTTAGGAAGCTGAATGATGCATGTTTGCATGACCCATTTACTGATGAAGTGTTAGACAATGTAGGAGGACATGAGGTATATTCTTTTACAGATGGAATTTTAGGATACCATCAAATCCGGATTCCCAAGGAAGATCGCCATAAGACCACATTTGCAACAGAATCGGGATCCTACTAGTATACAGTGATGCCATTTGGATTGAATAATGCACCATCCATATTTTCCAAGGTGGTGGTCGAAGTGTTTAAGGAATTTTTACATAAATTCCTGGAAGCATATTTTGATGACTGGACTATTTTCAACATTTTGAAAAATCATATTAAACGTTTAAGACTAATGTTGAATAAGTGTAGGCAATGTGAGATTGCCTTGAACCTGAAAAAGTGCATCTTATTTTCACCCTTTGGAGTGTTGTTGGGCCATATTGTGTGTAAGCAGGGATTGCTGGTAGATCCATCCAAGATTACCATTATAGTCGATCTACCCCCTCCTACTTTATTCAAAAGGTTGCGCACTGCACCAAGACATATTGGATGCTACAGAAAATTCATTAAGGGATACGTACAGATCACAGCACCCATGGAGAAGCTTCTAAAGAAAGATTGTCAGTTTCATTGGACAGAAGAATGCCAACAGAGCTTCGACACACTGAAACAGAAAATGGTTACTGCACCCATTCTGGTTTTCCCAGATTGGAGTAAGGAATTTCACGTGCATGTTAATGCATCTTCTATCGCATTAGGAGTAGTATTAGCATAATCGAGAGCTGGAGACATTGACCACCCATTATCCTTTTCTAGCAGGAAGCTATCAACAACTGAGATTAATTACACCACCACAGAGCGAGAAGGATTAGCCATGTTGTATGCACTGCAAAAATTTCGCCACTACTTGTTGGGATGACATTTTAAGATGTTCATTGATCATTATGCACTTAAATACTTATTCAACAAGCCAGTGTTTGGGGGGAGAATATGCAGATAGCTTCTTCTATTTCAGGAATATGATTTCGAGATCGTGGTTAATCTAGGAAGGATGAACAAAGGTCCTGACCACTTGTCGAGGTTGGAACATGGAGAAGAGCCTACTAGTTTGGAGGATACACTGCCATATGCACAGTTGTTGTCTATCAGGAAGGTTGATGATCACTTCGTGGAGATAGTGCAATTCTTGTCAACAGGACTGGCACCTAGTGAATATACAATGACTCAGAAGAAATAGTTAGTAGTACGCGTTGTAGATTTTTCACTTATAATTGGACATCTATACAAGATGGGATCTGATGAGATATTGAGGAGGTGTGTTATGGAAGCAGAGAGACCATTGATCCTCACAGAAGCACATGAAGGCATCACAGGAGGACACTACACAGGGAAAGAAACAATGCAGAAGATTCTTAGGGCTGGCCTTCGGTGGACTACTCTACACAAAGATGCTAAGGAATACTATAAGTCCTATGATGTATGCCAAAGAGTTGGGAAACCGTACAGAAGAGACGAGATTCCTTTAGTGTCACAGTTGACCTTATAGGCATTTGAGAAATGGGCCATTGACTTCATGGGACCTATCAACCCACCAAGGAAGTGCACACGAGCTAGATACATAATCACTGCAACAGAGTATTTGACCAGATGGGCAGAAGAAAGAGAAGTTAAGGACTGTAGTGCAACTACAGTTGCATGCTTAATATTTATGATATCATAACCAGGTTTGGATGCCCAAATATCCTTATGAGCGATCAAGGCACACATTTTATTAGCAGGACTATTAAAGCCTTGACTCGGGAATTTGAAGTTCGCCATCAAAAGAGCACACCCTATCATCCACAAGAAAATGGGATAGTTGAAGCATTCAATAAGATCTTGGAGACAACGCTGACGAAGATATGCAATGTGAACAGGGATGACTGGGATTTGAGAGTACCAACAGTATTATAGGCCTATAGAACCACTTGCAAGAAACTGACCATGCAGACCCCCTTTAAATTGGTCTATGGTCTAGAAGCAGTTGTACCCATGGAATATTTGGTTCCTAGTCTGAGAATTGCAGCCTTTACAGATATGGATGGCATTGGCGTTGTGCAAGAGAGGCTTGCACAGTTGGTCGAACTAGAAGAAGACAGATTTATTGCAGGATTTCACCAACAGGTTCAGAAAGAAAGAGAAAAGGCACCATGACAGACACATCAAGAAGAAAGATTTCAAGCAAGGAGATCTGGTATTGGTATATGACAGTAAGTTCATGAAGCATCCAGGGAAGTTTAGGACACATTGGCTTGGGCCATATGAGATTGCCTATGTTACAGAAGGAGGATTTGCATAGTTGAAGACTTTGATTGGAGAATGGAAGGAAGGTTTGGTGAATGGAAGCCGGTTGAAATTGCATTATGACAACCAGCTGCCTTGCAGCTCTCAGTAAAAGGAAAAGAAAGAGGGTCTAGGTACCAGGTGCAGTTGAAACTGGGTACCATAACAGAAAATACAACGTACACATAGAAGGGAGAAATAGAGAAGAAAGCACAGGCTGCCCTCCGTAGTCTGAAGTTGAAATGAAACAGAAGTTTCATACATGAAGTGCCTCGGGATGAGTCACGGGTGAGTGTTGGGGGCCTGTTGTCCCTTGGTTATGGAAGCAAGTGAAGATTAAGGGAGAAAAGGCAAAATGTGAACTGCACGGAAGACACAATGACTGATACTGGGTCGAAGTGAGAAAAAGAGAAGAAAAGACGGAGCAAAGTAAGAGAAATCAAGTCATTGGATGAGGAGATCGAGGATGACAGATAAGCAAGGAAGAGGTATCATGTACAGCTCAGCAAGCAAAAGAAGATTTCAACAGATGCTTTGAAGCACCGCACGGGAAGGAAGGAAAGACAGGTTGGCGAAGCCCTGGAAACATGGGTCAAGTTGACCTAGGGTTTTAGACACCTAGGGTTTTGGT
Organism: Picea engelmannii; assembly: GCA_009831015.1. Classification (NCBI taxonomy): domain Eukaryota; kingdom Viridiplantae; phylum Streptophyta; class Pinopsida; order Pinales; family Pinaceae; genus Picea; species Picea engelmannii. Next base: position 495,244 of record ML783262.1, on the reverse strand, counting down.
ATCTAGAGTTTTGACACTTAGGTTTTAACCTTGAAAGAAATTCTTGAATCATTCAAAGCCCAATTGGATGACAGATTGGATGCATTTGCACATAGCCTCACAAACAGCCTCACACATAGCCTCATAGTCAGCCTCACATATGGCCTCAATGATAGTTTTCATAGTATTCAAGATTCATTGAATGACATGCAGGAGATATTTCTTATGCAGGGCCTCATGAATGAATATAATCAAGAAAGATATGCTTGGTATGATTTTGAGGATGATT
>ML783262.1:469519-492846 GCA_009831015.1 Picea engelmannii | reverse complement strand
TCATTCAATGTAAGGTGGACTAGGTCCACTATATTATTAAATAAGGCCCACTATGGTAGTTAGATATAATAAATGTAAGAGGACTTCTTAGAAGGTTCTACTTCTAGAAGATTCCTCCTCTAGAATGTTCTTAGGAGATGATATCACTATATAAAGAGGTTCAAGCAATGTAATGAGACATGAAGAGAAGTATTGTATTTGGAGCGGTAGCTCAATAGGAGGATGCCCCCTCGAAGAGGCAAGTGAACAGGAGAGGATCCCTTCCATAATAGGATCCATTGTATGGTGTTTCCCTACCTCAAGGGTTTGGTAATAATAAAGTGTGGTTTCTTCTATCTTGCTTTGTGGATATATTGTGTATTCAGTAATTGTGGTGATTATATTGGTAGATCTATTCAGGTTCTTAACACCGAGAGATATTGTAATGTATAAATAAAGGTCTAAAGGACCTGGGATGGGTTGGTGCTAAGTTGGTTGAGAGTTCATTGTTATTGTATGATTGAGTGAGTACTATGGTGTGAGAGAGAAGTGTTGAGTGCGAGAGCCCTCTGGTATTGTAAGATCTTCAGCTGGGTGTGAAGATAAACCTTGCAGTTGGGTGCGCAGAGAGGGGAGAGAAAGAGAGAGAAAGAGAGATAAGAAGAGAAGATCTACTAGCTAAGAGCACAGATAAGAACTGTATGCTTCCATATTAATATATCATAAAGAACGGTTCTATGGAAGTAGCCATAGGGAGAGGGTGAACCATGTATATCTTGTGTTAAGTTTGATTGATGTTGTGTTCTCTATCATTTGATATGTTTCTATTGTGATATTGTGTTAGATCTGAAATGTAACTTGCGAAGTATGCTTAAGGAAGATAAATAATAACTAGGTGGTTGTGTGTTGTTGTTGTGAATCCACTCTACATTTCCTCTGGTTGTAGACACCTGTGTCCTGCAACCCCTATAGATACTTTGGGTGAGACTGCATCTTCTTCGCAGGTGTTTCCTAAAGGGCCAGTAGTTAGGGATTGTTGGTGCACTGTTAGAGATGAACCCTGGGACTGCCCCTGTGCCAACATGTGGCTTTTGAATTGTTTATACCGAGTTTCTTTTCATTTTCATTTGTTGGAGGAACTGTTGGTCCTTTGTATCCATATATAATTGTTTTTCAAACTTCAAATCCATGTGCTTGTACATATGTTTTCACCCTTCTTCTATAGAATGCATACTTTTGTCCATCAAACTGTGGTATTCCATTTTTATACATATTGTTGCTCTCCATGATCTATCTTTCAGTGGTTAAACTGGTTTCTGAAGGAACCTGCTCTGATACCAATTGTTGGATTATTGAGAGGGGGGGTGAATAATTAATATAGATTTTTAATCATTTTAACCACAATATGCAAGTGTTATTTATAATTATGATCAATATAGCATTATCATCCAATAAGTGCGGAGTAAATAAACCATGAACAAATGAACAATCATACACATACATAGTACACCAATATTTTTTTTTACGTGGAAAACCAATGCGGGAGAAAACCATGGAATGTTTTTTCTTATTTGTCTTTAAGAATTACATTCATTGGAAGCACCAACTTCCTTTGTTTTCCAGCTGCAACTGGAAGGAGGCTTCTACCCCCTATTTTCAGGCCACAACTGCGCACTTAGACTAGTGTGCAGAAGCCTAATTTTCCCTATACAATTTTAGCCAACTACCACTAACCAATACTTCCACAACTTCCCCATTTAGTTTTTCCAACTGAACGACACCTACTTTTGTCACAAATCTTATCACATAAGGACCCAACCAATGCATTTGAAACTTTCCAGGGTGCTGCAAAAACTTGTTGTCATAAAGAAAAAACTAAGTCTCCCTTCTGGAACTTCTTCTGCTTGATATGTTTGTCATGTCAATCCTTTTCATGTGCTTTCTAAAATTATTGATGAAATCCCATGACAAAAATGTCTTCCTCCAATACTACTAATTCTGACAGTCTTGTCTCTACTGCACCCAAATTTCTAAGCTCTGTGAGCACAGCAATGCGCAGACTTGGCAAGATGAATTCCATATGCATAACTGCTTCCTGACCTTATACTAATCTGAATGGAGTATGTCCTATCAAATTCTTACTTGTGTTCCTGTCTCAACTTACATTACGGATCTTTGTCAGTGCATTCTCTAGGATATTATTGAATGCTTCTACTGTTCCATTTTCTTGAGGATGATACAATGTGCTCTTATGATGATGAATTTGGAATTCTTGTGTCAATGCAGCAATCGTCTTATTCAGAAAATGAGTTCCCTGATCACTCATAAGTATTCTTGGGCATCCAAACCTTGTAACCACATTCTTAAACAAAAATCGTGCAGTTTTTTTCGCGCTGCAATCTCTGACTGGTTCTGGTCTAGCCCATCTGGTCGAGTAATATGTCATAGAAATAATGTATCTAACTCTTGACCTCTTGGTTGGTGGATTAATGGGTCCAAAAAAATCAACGACCCATTTATCAAAATCTTGTAATGTCACTTGTGGTACTAACGACATCTCATCCCTCTTGGAAGGCTCCCCAAGTCTCTGACAAACATCACAAGTCTGACAGAATTTCATAGCATATTTATGAAGGGTAGGCCACCATAATCTTGCGCGTAAAATATTATGAGTTGTTGCCTTGCTTGAATAATGGCCTCCTATAACTCCTTCATGCACCTCTGATAATATCATTTGTATTTCATGCTCCAATACACAGAGTCGTAAAATACCATATGCGCCTAACTTGTACAATTTCCCTATTATAAGTTGATATTTTGCTGCCTTCACTACTAATTGCTTCTTCTGCACAACTGTAAAGTCTAGTGGAGCTTCTCATGTACTCAAGAACTAGAAGATGTCTACAAAATAGTCATCAACCATATGAACTGCAAATAAGTGTGTGTCTAGTAGGTTGTCATTGAAGTTTATTGCATCTTATTCTAACAGTATGTGTGATAAGTGATCAGGAGATCCTGCATTAAATTTACCTCGTTTCACAATTACCTCAAAGTCATATTCCTGGAATAATAACAACCATATTCATATTCTCCCCCCAACATTGGTTTATTGACTAGGTATCTTGGGAAAAAATGGTTTGTATACATCTTAAAGTGTGATCCCAAAAGGTAATGTCTAAAATTATACAATGAATATACCATTGCCAATCCTTCTCATTCTGTAGTAGTATAATTTTACTCTGTAGATGACAACTTCCTGCTAGAAAATGCAATGAGATGATCTAACTCCCAATGCCCCAGTTGAGCTAATACTGTGCTTAGAGCTATAGAGGATGCATCAACATGAACATGAAATTCTGTCTTCCAGTATGAGAATACTATTATCAATGATGTAACCAGTTTCTACTTCAAAGTGTCCAAACTCTGCTGACATTTTTCATTCCATTGAAACTTAACTTCCTTCTTCAACAAATTCTCCAACGAGAACATGATATGTGTGTATCCTCTAATGAAATTTCTATAGTACCATGTATGACCCAATGTTTCTCTCAATTGTTGCACTGAACTAGGTGGCGTAAAATCAATAATCACAGTTATATTCGCAGGATCAACTAACAATCCATGTTTACCTACCACATGACCCAACAAGATTCCAAAATGCACACAAAAAATACATTTCTTCAAATTCAATGAGATATGGAATTTTCTGCACCTATCCAACATTAAGCGCAGAGTTTCAACATGGTCTTTCAATAGGATAAATATTGTCCAATCATCTAAGTACATTTCTAAGAACTTATGAATAAACTCTTTGAAAGTTGCTACAACTAATCTGGAAATAATTGTTGGTGAATTCTTCAACCCAAAAGGCACAAATGTACATTGGTAACATCCCCATGATGTCGCAAAGGTTGTCTTATGTCTATCCTCTTGTGCATTCTTGATTTGGTGATATCCCAAAAACTCATCAGTGAATGAATATGCTTCCTGACCTCCTACATTCTCCAAAAATTCATCTATGAATAGTGTAGGAAATGGATCATGTAAACAAGAATCATTCAATTTCCTCAAATCTACACATATTTTGATTCCCCTTGTCTTATTGTCTTGAAATACCATGGGGTCGATCCATTCTGATTCTTCAATAGGTTCTATGTAAGACACCCAACCCCCTAAGTACCCTTTTAAGGAATGGGGTATTAAATTTTCTCTTCTTCTCACTCATCGCAATGCCTCTTCTCAAGGGAATCATTATCTTATGCTCGTCAAGATATTTCCAACAACTATCACCACGCTCCAAACCGAGCTCTGGATCAAAATTTATGGCCTCCCACAGTTCTCGTGCCTCCATTGACCCAAGGCCACCTTACTTCCATGTGGCCTCTCGATACTCGTGTCATCTGATGTGGCATATGCCATCGATCACATTAATTTCACATGCCCAGTCCCTTGACCTCTCTTCTTCATCGTCATTTTTTAACTCCCAGGGAGCCTCAAACACTCCAGCACTAAAATTTTCGATGACGATCCATTAATCGAGCCCATCTTGGAATTCGACGGTCCTTGTGTCGATCATCCAACGACCCTAAGAATTTCCATGATTCTAAATTACGCATAGGTTAGCATCCAGTTTTTTTCTTTCCTTATAGTACGGGTATGGGACCCACCAAGATCTATGGTTGAGATTCAACCCCCGCTCACGGATCAACAGATGTCATTGCTCTCCAACCTTCCTCGTCGTCGGTGATCGGGGCTTATACCCATATTCACCACCCACTACTCCCGACGACGACATTCCCAATATCAATGTTCCAGATATTCATCGTCCCTCTGCCAACATATGGTCGAGATATCTTAATAGGAAGATCCAACAGTTTAGGTTATGATCAAAGACCTAAGGGCCTCTTGGCCCTCCAGGACCATTTCGGTTCCTATGACCAGTCAACATGTGACACATGTCACCCCAGGATCTATATGGTTGTCGCACTAGTATGTCACGTCCCTCATGACATCATCACCCATTATATAACCTATAAGGGTTCTTCGGGAATCTACGGTGGAGATTAACTACGACCTACCGTCGATAAACTCTCCTCATCATGTCGTTGATGCCTTTGTCATCGTCGGTGTTTCTTAACAACTCCTAGAATTTCCTCCTTTGAACTCCTAAGACACTATGTCTGGATCAATTATACATCTAGCCACCCCCAAGGAAGGTTATGATTTCATGAGGGAATATCTCAATGAGATTAACTAGGGCCATATGTTCTTTCCTCTTGAACCAGAGAGTTATTTGTCTTTCACCTTTTTTTTGTCTCTTTGTATGTTCTCCTCCTTCTCCCTCGTGTGCCCCCCTTGACCCAACCATGTATTCTTCTCCCATACTTTGAGTTAGCATCATAAACTTCCCAATGGGACTATTCCCATTCCTCTCATTGATTTTCGAAAGGACTCCCCAATGACCAACTTGACTAGTAATCAAAATTCTAGGCAGAGGACAGTTCAAGGTCTGCACTTCTTTTAATTTTTGACAGAGTATTGTCTTGGCAGGGTCATTTCAACCAATGAGGGTATACCTCTCTCACAATTCCTCTCATGACATCGTAACCCGTGAAGGAAACCCCTTCAATAGTAACTCAACATCTCCTTGTTGCATTAATAACCAAATATTCACATTACATAATTTATCAAAGGTCCATTGTATTTCAATAATTATATAGTAGGTATGTCTAAAGTTTTGGTCATTGTAATAGTTATATTTACAGCTTGGGGGAAACGGGGGTCTTACATTCTATAATTTTTTCTTCCAGCATTGTCTATCTCTAGTTTCACCTTATCTTTATACACTATGTTCAATATGCAGGGTCTCTTCTTGACAGGATTGACATCTGGCTTCAAAGGGATATTCATCTCTCCTAACTCCCCAACAATTCCTTTCATTTATGAGAACATAGTCGGAAACAGGTCTTGATACTCGCATAGTAAGTCAAGAATATTCTCAATTATTTTGTCACTCTAGTGGTCTCCTATGTTCACAAACTTGGGCTTATCTTGTGTTCCAATATTCACTTTACGTGTTTTCAATGGCTTTGCATATACAATAGATTCAATATTTGGTCCCTCTATTATTCCCTCTCCTTCAGTTTCTGGTATTTGAACATTTATTGCGTCTTCCTCTCTTTGGTCTTTTCCAACAATATTATAACAGTCCAAAACCTCTTCAATCCTCGCAGAAAATCTAGGTTCCTTGTTGGTTTTTTATCCTACTTTATCAGTTATCTACTCTAATCTTACCTTATTGTCATATATTGACACAGGTTTAGATTTAACAAGCTTCCAACAAAATCCCTCTAAAACTATTGCCCCCCTGGTAAACCAGAAGGAAACGCAGTACATAGGGTGTACTGCATAATCTCACCCGAGAGAGCTCTATGGGTGGTTGAAATACTCAGGTACTTGCAGCCTAGGAATGAGTGGAGATTTGTGGTCATACCTTGTGATTTTTATTTATTTAGTCTAACCTCTTGATTAAAGCAATCATTCTTATTCATGCATGTAGAGTATCATATCTAACTAGTTTCTCATTCATTCATATACCATTCAATACTTAACAAAAATAGAGATTCATACATTCAATCACATAACAGAAGTCTTACTATGGTTCATCCCCTCCTGGGCTACGTCCACAAAGATTTGGCTCTCAAGCTTTGTATTATGTCTCAGTAATATGTCACGTCGCACGTGCTTATATTTATAGATCTTACAATCTCAACAGGTTTACCAATCCCTGTGAGGCTGACTAGATTGCACTAGGCTCCTCAGCCTTCGATCTAACCCTCGAGATCGAGTTGCTCGATGCTTCTCTATCTCACCAGCTTTTTAAATAATACAGTTCTTACAACTTTCAGACTCTCCCTTTGTCCTTCACTCTCTCTATCTCTCTCTTCATCCCCTCTCTCACCTCTATTAGACCTCCTAAGTATTAATTATATCTATTCATGGCTCATCAACCATTATAATACATTGAAAAAACCCTAACCCTAACATCATTAGGTCTCCCTTGCATGCTTCCCTCGCACATGTTGCTTTTCCTTCCATCCCTTCGTGTTTCTCTTCCCAAAAATAGCCTATTCCCCAGAATGGGTCTGCGTCCAACAGGCCCCCAACACTAACATGTGGCTCATCCCGGGCCACCTAAGCTTTGTGCGCTTCTTCAAAATCACATGCGAGAGTGTGGAAATTGTCTGTGAGTTCCCTTCCTTGTGTTTGAGCCTGCGCGGTATTTCTTTGAGCGCATCTAACACTTGCACTGTGATCTCCTCATTGATCATTTATGCACACTCTTCCTATTTTTGCGCCATGTTTTTCTTTTCCTCCTCTGCCTGCGCAATGACCTCCACTGCTAGCTCTTGGAGTGGTTCCATTTGAGCTTTTAGATCCTTCTTATGTGTCTACACAGCTATTAGCTCTGCTTGCAACTTCTTCATGTATTTCATTCCTTTGAGGTGCTCGGTCATATTCATCATCTTCTGCCTCTGCTTGAGGTCCTGGATGGTCGTGCTTGTCTTTTCCTCTTCCTGTTCCCACTATTGGACCTATTGATATTCCTCTATATTTGTCCATAGTTGTGTTGCCCTATCGAACAAGTCGACGACTGCGTTGACTTGTCATTCCATTTCATCCATCTGTCTGGTTGTTTCTTGCTTCCTTTGTTCCTTCACCTCTAGGGGATTGCTAGGAATGATTTGTTCCTAGAGGTTCTCGATCTCCTGCCTGTATTGATCAATTTTTTGCACAATTTGATCAAGTTTCTGTGTTTTCGTGGGCTTTGTTATTTTCTCTCTTTTTGGAATTCTGTCATAGGATACAACCACTCCCTACTCGATCTTATCCACGCAATATTTCTCGTCTTTAGTCTTGATATTGACTTGCTTGACAACCAACTCCAACTCCTCTTTTTTGTCCTTTGTGTGTTGCAACTCTATTGTGTTTGTTCGTGCGCGTGACTACACCTCTTGTGCAACACTGACTTGCAGTTTGTATAGCGCCTTGGTTGGTATATGCCTTATTACCAATTGTATATGCGGTAGATATTTCAAGGGTGTCTTGCCTACAATATCATCCATGCACAGCATGTTAGGTGTAATGTGGAAAGTCAGGCTCTCATGTGCTATCGTCTGGATCATCTCATGTTCGCTCGGTGTAGCCTTGGCTCCTGCTTCTGATGATGCGGGGAATGACTATGTTACTATGTATTCCCTCTACGCTTCTATGATCTACTCTAGGACCTTCCTTAAATCATCCATCTTGTCCTGAATTCATTCCCTTTGGTGATAGGCTTCTTCAAACTTCTATGATGCCCGGTCCTCGACTCTTTCGGCCACGAGGGTCACATCATCCTCAATGATTGTATACTCTAGTGACTACTTGTGTGCCTTGTCATTTTTGCACGCACCCCCGGTGTGTATGATTGGCCTCTTAGTCTAGCCTTGTTTCTATTGTGTAGCACTTGATGTGGTTCCTTGTGTTGTCTCATCCCCTTTTTCTTGTTCTTTCGGTGCCTGGGTGGTGTCCTTTTTCCCGACCTGGTTACCTTTCTTTGGTACACCCCCTTTATTTTGTTGTGTCGGCTTCTGACTTGGATTTGGCTTCTTAGGTGCAGCTTTATCCTCAGCAGGTGTCTGATCTTGCCCTGCAGGTGTCTGATCTTGCCCTGTATCACAGTTGTAAACATTCCTTCTCGGGATCCCTTCGTGCTTATATCCATACGGTATGCCTAGTCACTTTTAAGTTGGCGATGTCCCCATATTGCGCAACCACTTCTGGAGTAATTCGCCAAGTGTTGGCAATCCTTTCTTGGAGGTCATTGTAATACCCCGCGAACATGCTTGCATTTGTACTTCTGGATTTGGAGTCTGAAGTGCTCCCCAACGATATGTATCGCGCTGCGCAGAAACGACTAATTTGCTCGCTAAAATATGTGTACTGGGGCTCCTTCCATCCGATCAAGGCGATCAAGATGAGCAGCCAAGAGTAATGAAACTCTATCCCTAGGTTATGCCCATCTCTGCAATCCTCAAGGAACAAGTTTAATAAGTACGGGGCCCAGCTGAGCATAGTGCCCTCTGCGCACTCTGTTGTAGCCATGACGACCCTGACAGGGACTTCCTCCTTGCGGCACTTCCTGAGCAATTTGCACGCCATGATTTTGGTGGCCAACCTTGTTGATGCGTCATTGATGCGCTTGATGATGATTCTGTGTGACCCTCTCTTTGTTCCATATGTATTCTTCATCTCCTAATCCAATTCCTTCTCCTTTGTCTTGTCGTCGAGGTATTGCGTGGGATTCTCCCCCCAAGATGGCAGCCCTATAATATAAGCAATAAGATCTATGTCTATAGAGACAAGATCTTCCACCCATATATACCCTCCATGGGTGACTGCCATCAGCTACTTAACACAATTGTTTACATCGCGGCCCCTTACAAAATGTGGGATATCCAATAGATTTAGAATCTTCTTGTTGGCCAATCCGGTTGCCCACTGTTTTGGTTGCAAAATTCGATCACCGAAGGGTCCTTTACCCACATTTTCCAAGTAGACCTGCTTTGAAAATTTGGGGAAATTGTCCACGTCGGCCACATCATCGTCTGAGTACCGTAGTTTCTCCACGCACCCCGAAAGGTTAGCCGTGGCGTGCACCCCTTATGGAATGTGCGGAAAGACTATGGTTGTTGCATCCTTTCTGCACGACGATCTTTCTATCGGTTATTTGGCCTTCCGATGTGGTGGTTGACTCGAGATTCTAGCCTCCATTGTTCTATCATCTACATATGCCTCTGGCCGGCTGGTAACATCTTATACTATACCTTCATGTTGCTGCTCCGGCTCTATTGTGTGTGATCGTCTTGGCGCAGCCGTTTCAGTCTGATTTGGGGTTGTCCCATTTTCCCTCGGGGCCTCTTCAGCTTGTTTAGGGCGCAAAGGATTGCCTGCATCCTTGGCCTGCTATCCATGTCCCATTTCTGGCATATCAATGTCTATGCCAACTTTTGTTGTTTGTTGGGTTTCCTCCACCACGGGTGTGGGGCTCGCTGGTTCCATATTGGGTGATGGGATTTCATCCAAGTTGACGAATTCGACAGTCTGTGCAGGTTCTTGTTCCATTCCATGTGGTTGTTGTGGTGTTATGTGGTTGTTTCGATGTCTTTTGCAGGCCTGGCTCAGCGCACCTAGCTTGGGTGGTGCCATGCCGGTTAAGATGATTTTCATCGAGCTAGTTTGCTCTGTAACTCTTGCTAGATTGTCCTTTGCTCCATATACTCTCTCTCTATGTGCATTCTCAATTTCACAATAACCCTTATGTTACCCGTGTGCCTTCCTTATATAATGATTGGCGTGAAACTTCTCGGAGAAGTTACCCGAGTTGTGGTTTAAATGAATTGGTGCTTCTCGCATACGTGGCATTCAATTCCCTTGACGTCACTAGTTGGCACGATTAATGTGATGTCCCTTCAAAATTTATTGACATTCAATTGTGATAGACACCGCTAGTTGGCGCCTTTTTGTTGAAACCGCCATTTTCCAATTTCTGCATTTTTCTGACTGTTGGTCCTTTTTTCGACGCGCTAAGTTTTTCAAGTGTGCACTATGTTGTTTCGTTGGTGCACGTGGACATTTTATTTTTGTCATGCTAGCTCTATTTTAGCTTCTTGTTTTCTTCTTGTGTATGGCGTGGTAACCCCTCTGTTGTTGCATGCAGTCCTTCGTTGTCTAGTGCATTTTTTTATTTTTTTTATTTTTTATAAGTGTTAGGAGGTCGACTATCCCAATACAGTTTCATTCGACTCTCATTGATCATTCCTCTGAGTTTTGTTCCTCCCAAATCCTTCAATTGTACATCTCCCCCATCTGTGATAGTATTTACTTCATATTGTCCCAACCAATGCATTTTGAGTTTTCTTGGGTGCTGAAGAGGAGATTTAATGTCGTACACCAAGACTAGGTCTCCCTCCTTGAAACTTTTCCTTTTGATATGTCTACTATGCCAATATTTGTCCCTTTCTTTCTGTACCTCTTGGTGAAACCCTGCTAGAATCCTATCTTCTTTCATGAGAATTAGCTAACTTAGCCTTTCTTGTACTGCACATCGCTCTATCATATTAGTAATTGTTGCTACGCGTAGACTAGGTACCAAAAATTCTAATGGCACTATTGCTTCTTGTCCATGCACCAATATGAATGGTGTTTGTCCTGCCAATTGTTTACATGTAGTCTTGTAGGCCCATAGTACTACTAGTATCTTCAATTCCCAATCGTCCCTATTGACATTGCAAATCTTTGTCAGTGCATTTTATAGGATCTTATTAAAGGCTTCCACGGTTTCATTTGCTTGAGGATGATATGGTGTACTCCTTTGATGATAGACTTCAAACTCCTCAGTCATAGCCTTAATAGTATTGTTAATGAAGTGAGTGCCTTGGTCACTCATCAAAATCCTTTAGCATCCAAATCTAGTGATCACTTGCTCAAACAAGAAGTGTGGTGTTGTCTTTGCACTACAATATTTTATTGGTGTTGCTTCTGCCCATCTTGTTAAGTACTATGTCGCAGTAATAATATACCTTGCTCCTGACCTTTTTTTGGTGGGTTAATTGGTCCCACAAAGTCTATTTCCCATTTGTCGAATACCTGCAAGGTTACTTGTGGCCTTAGGGGCATCTCATCCTGTCTATTAGGTTTACCAACCCTATGACATACATCACATCTCTGGCAGTAGTCCTTTGAATCTCTTCAACCACCATAGTTCTGCGTGTAATACCTTTTTCATGGTAGCTTTGCCTACATAATGTCCTCATGCTATTCCCTCATGGGACTCTGCTAAAATCCTAGGTATTTCATGTTCTAGTACACATCTCCTCAAGATGTTGTCTGCACCCATCTTACAGCTCTAACTACCATATTTTTATTTTGCGTTGTGTTGAATTCTTGTGGCGCAGTCCATGTACTCAAGTATTGAATGATGTCAGTAAAATATCCATCATCTACTTGGACTGAAAATAACTGTGCATTAGGGAAGTTGTCCTCTAGATTCGTAGGTTCCTCTCCATTAGTGATCCTTGACAGGTGATCAGGTCCTGCATTCAACTTCCCTGGTTTGACTATCACTTCAAAGTCAAATTCCTGGAACAACAATAACCATCTACAAATTCTCCCCCCCCAACACTGGTTTGTTGACAAGGTACTTGAGAGCTGAATGATCTATAAACATCTTGAAATGTTTTCCCAATAAGTAATGTCATAACTTATGAAGTGCATAGAACATAGCTAGGCCTTCTCTTTCTACGGTATTATAATTCTTCTCTGACTCTGACAATTTTATGCTAGCAAATGCTATAGGATGGTCATATTACCTTGTTCTTGGTTGCGCCAGAATAGCTCCAAGTGTTATACCTGATGCATCTACATGCACATGAAATTTCTTTTCCCAATCCAAGAATACTAGTATTGGTGTGGTTACCATCTTCTCTTTTAGAGTGTTCAATCCTTACTAGCAGTCCACATTCCACTAAAACTTGCTATCTTTTCTCAACAATTTTTCCATTGGCGCAGTGATCTGTGCATATCCTTTTATGAATTTCCTGTAGTATCATGTGTCTCCCAATGTTTCTCTTAATTGAAGTACTGATTTTGGTGGTGGTAGATTAACAATTACTGCAATCTTGGCAGGATCTACTAGCAAGCCTTGTTTGCACACTATATGGCCCAATAGTATTCCAAAGGGTGTTCCAAAGATTCACTTTTTGATGTTTAACGATATCTAACACTACCTGTATCTTTATAACATTAGCCTCAACGCCTCTACATGATCTTTCAACAAACTGTAGATTGTCCAATCATCCAGATATACCTCTAGAAACTGGTGGATGAACTCTTTGAATGCAGCTATGACTACTCTAGAAAATATTGTTGGTGCATTCTTCAGTCCAAAAGGCATGATTGTGTACTGGTAGGACCCCCATTTTGTGGCAAAAGTGGTCTTGTACTCGCACAGTAACTATGTTATTCTTTCTACTGTTTGCACATCCCAACAGTCTCCAATACTGGCCATTTTGGGATTCTCAGTTGTCCCAATGTTGACTTTCTTACCTTGATCAGCACAACAAATACTTTTGATTCCAGAGCTGGACCTTCCACCTCTCTTTCAACTTCAAATTATGTTATCTAAATGTTGTGCAAGTCATCTTCATCTAGTGCTTCTTCCTGCACATGGTAGCATGACAATAGTTATTTTACTGTATGTTTGTTCTATTGTTGATCTTTTGTCATAAGTTCAACTTATGGTTCTTTAATGAATATCACCCCTCTAATTTGTTTGAGTGTTGATTCTATGTTGGGGTTCTCATTTTCAATGAGAAAGTGACTGTAAAATTATGTTGTAGTATTGTCCAGTCCGTAGTTCCTCTATGCAATCCCTAATCTATATACCAGTTCATTGGAATCCCTTCTAATGTGTGAATAAAGTGATGAGGCCATTCCTCTGGTGGTGTCATTCTCCATAATGTTCTTCACTTCTCCAATTGTTCTGTTGATGTCCCTTGTCCAGTATATTTCTACAGTTGGTTGCTTCCATGTTCTACGCCAAATCTGATGCGTAGTAACCGCTTACATTGGTACCAATCCTTGACTGTCTCTTTGTCTGCACCCCACCATCTTGCAGGTGTTGCCTTGAGTGATATATCCAGAGCTAAGAGCCTATAATTTTATAACACTTCATCTTTGTATCTTGTTAAGAACGCTTCTAATTCATTCACCCCATGGAAGCTTGGAGGTTCTCTTATCTCTGTACCTACCCATCTTACTATGCGGTCTATTCTTATGCATATTCTTGTGGAGACTTCACATAACCTCTACTTCCTATTCTCCAACCCTGTATCTGAGTCCGACATGCATGATGTGATACTTCTCCAAGTGACTACCCCATCTACAATTGGATTCACATAATCTTCTTCTCACGTGGTAGTTTTGTACAACTGGTTAATTTCCTCCAGGTCTAAACAAGTGGGTTCTACAAACCTTTCCCCTTCTGATGGGTCCAATGGCACAATGACTCTGTACTCTCCTAACTCAAATGTCATCTTCCTCGTCTTTAAGTTGATTATGGCCTGATTTTCAAATGCTCAATCCAAGCCAAGAAATTTTGAATAAGGTGTTATGCCATCCACTATCTCTATCACTTCGAAATCGGCTTTAGTACGCACTCCATCCAGATCTACTGTCACCCCCTTTAGCCTTCCAATTGGTACTGTGTTTATTTGCTAGTTTCAGTTGAACAGGTGAATATCCTAAGGAGGTCTCTCACATACATTGCCATGTCTTCTTGGGTAACACATTTACTTTGGATCATAAATCTAGTATAATATCTCCCATGTTGAAATCTCCAATGTTGGCGTTCAGTCAAAATTCTCTGCTTGTTCTCCTCCTTGTATGCAGATGATTAATTGTTTTATGTTCTAGCTTTCCCTCTGCCTCTGTGTTACATCTTTCTAACATATTTTGTAACACTTTAACAGATGATGGATCATTTAGTAGTTTGACACGGGATTGCAGAAAATCCTTAATCGTACTTACTTGTCCTAGGGGTTGTGCTTCTTTGGTGTGATCCAGCGCTGGATGCATCTCGTATGTTGGTACTTCCTGAGTATGTTGCACAGTTGATGTCGATGCAATGTTTGGCTTCAAGAATTCTTGTCTGGCCTCCTTGAATATCTCATTTTTGTTCTGTGCATCAAATTGATTCTACGGTTCAACATTCTTCTTCACCCATTGGTGTTGTGTTGGATCTTGTCTTACTGTTTCGTTTCCTGTCTTAGCTCCTCCGCACGTAACTATGTTGATATTTATTTTTTCATCCCTTGCTTCTGCCGAAATCCACTTAACATTTTGATTGTTTTGATTTATCTTTTCCTGGATCTTCCCCAATAGTGTAGGACATTCCTCTATGTCATGATCTCATGCGCGCCAATACATACATGTCACAGGTGTAAGTGGAGATTCTCTTGCATAGTGTCCTGGTTGTTGCGGTTGTGGCATACCACTGGTCCTCTACCTCTTCCAAAGCCTCCTCTTCCTCTTCCTCCACCTCTGTATCCAGCTCAACCTCCTCGCCGTGGGTTGTACTCGGGCACCTGGTTATACTACGCGGGATTATAGTGTGGTTGTGCGGTATTGTACTACAACTGCGCAATATTATATTGTTGTTGTGTAGTGTTATATTGTTGTTGTGCAGTGTTATATGGGGTTGGTACTTGGTCAAAAAGAGGTGTAGCTTGCCCGATCATCATTTCTTCCTGTACCCTATAAGCATCTAATGGTCTTTCCCTCATAAGGTCCATGGTCCTACAATCTTTGTCATCATGGAATACTAACTTGCAAAAGTTGCAATATGAACTCTTAGGTATTGTTTGGTATTTATGCATCATTGGACAATGATATGGATCATGCCCTTGTTTCTAGCAGATCTCACACCATAGTCCTCCTATTGGCAAAAGGGTTCGGCAATCTTGTTACCATGTGCTGTGTGAATGTTGGGCATTCATTCTTATGGTGTTCGTATGTCCTACATGTGGTACACCAAATGGATTTTCTTTTGTCCTTACCCTTGTTATGGTTTAGCTGAAATGTTAAGTTCTTTAGATCCTCCTTTAGCTCTTCTATGGTTGGATCTGTCTTCTGATATTGGTTCTCTTCTAGTTGTAGAGTTACCTATAGAGCCTATGCCTGAGTCTGAAACTTTTGTTGTCGCAAGGGGTATTTCAAGTGTGGGAGCAGTGAATTGACAAACAGATTCCTATGTTGCATATCTATCATGACGTACTTTAGCTTTCCCTTCAATCATTTGAGTCTCTGGTCAATCTCCCACACAGATTCTCCTGGTTTCTGTCTAATCTCTATCATCTCATTCATGTATTGATCCGTTGAGCTAGGCTTCTAGAATCCATTTATCAATAGTTGTTTGATATCGCCAATCGTTATGGTTGTCCCTGGTGGATTGTTTGCAGCTAATCTCATGTACCAATCCAGTGCGCGATCTCTTAGTGTGATGGCTAACTGCGCAAGTTTAGTGTCCTCATATGTGATCTTTTTTTCTTCCCATATCTTTTCACAAATAAACAAGTGCTTCTTAGGGTCCTCTGACGCCTATCCTTTGAATTCAGGTAACCTAATGGTGGGATCATGTCATGTCATCCTGAATGTTGAACTACTACCTCCGCGCGGTGTATATACTTGACCAATGCTTCCTGAAATAGCTCCCCAAGTTGTTGTTCCCTGTGCAGATGTACTTTCTGTTGTCTTCCTTCTCCCGAAATTTCGTTGTCTAAATGGTGGTGTTCTTATTGGTGTATTAGTTGCACATGGGTTTATGGGTTCCACACTTACACTGATATGGATAGGAGTGTTGCCTTATATTCTCTTTCTTGGACCTCTCATCTTCCTCTCATATGCCGCACACATGATTTCCTCAATATTCTCCACATCCCAGAGATCCTCTACCTCTTCTTCATCACTTTCCAAGCCCTCCCTCACGGTTATGGCTCTCTTCTTGGTGTTAATATTATATTGGTATGGTACTCCACTGCATGTTCTTCCAGCTATTTCCATGATCTTTTTGATCTGATCTTCCTCCATCATTATTGGGTCCAAGGCCTTCTCCTTCTTTCCTTTATCTATTTCTCCTTCTTCTCTCAATGCTTCCCCCATTACCCCATGCACACAGAGAAGTTTAGTTGACTGAAGTCATTGCCATTACACCTTTGTTATATAGTAATATATTAATGGAAGTATATAGCAATCATATATACCTACCTCGAGTTCCCTTCAAGAACTCTTGCTCTGTTGCGTTGTAAGATTTCGTCGTATCTACTGCAAAATTTGTGATAAGTCCTGCAACAATGCTATCCAACCATAAATCTACTACACGCGTAAATTTATTGTCAACTTGTTGTAACTGTGTGATCTCTACAGGATTCCACTCTAGTTGTTTGATCCAATTTGAGGATGGTTGTCTTTCAAACTTAATATCCACTTCTGCAACACAGGCTATAAATCACAGAAAAATACTTCATGCAATTCGATGAATACGTACTTGTCCAGATATTTGTGCAGTGTTAACTTTGGGTTTCTATTCTCTTTCTGCACAAACTCCAGCTCCTTTGTTTTCAACCATCTTTCTATCTATGCCTTCGTTGGGTTCCACGGTCTCAACATCCCCTTTTAGATTCTCATTCTCTTTACATCTTGTCATCAGATATGGCATTCTTTTGATGCATATTCAGTCGATCCCATTCACTCAGTCCCATCATGTTCCAATCCAACTGGCAACGGAACCATTTATCAGTTTTCTATTCTACTTTATTATTTATCTACTATGATCTTACCTTACTTTCATAGATTGAACAAGGTTCAGATTTAACAAGCTTCCAACAAAATCCCTCTAAAACTATCGCCCCCCCCTGGTAAACTAGAAGGAAACGTAATACACATGGTGTACTGTGTAGTCTCACCCGAGATAGCTCGATGGATGGTTGTAATACTCAGGTGCTTACAGCCTGGGAATGAGTGGGGATTTGTGTTTGTACCTTCTGATCTTTATTTATTTAGTCTAACCTCTTGATTAAAGTAGTCATTCTTATTCATGCATGTAGAGTATCAGATCTAACTAGTTTCTCATTCATTCATCTAGCATTCAATACTTAAAAACAATAGAGATGCATACATTCAATCACATAACACAAGTGTTACCATGGTTCACCCCCTCCTGGGCTACGTCCACAAAGATCTAGTTCTCAAGCTCTTTATTATGTCTCAGTAATATGTCACGTCGCACGTGTTTACAGTTTACAATCTTAACAGGCTTCTCGATCCCTGTGAGGCTAACTAGATCACACTGGGATCCTTAGACTGTGATATAACCCTCAGGATTGAGTTGTTCGATGCTTCTCTAGCTCACCATCTTATGAAATAGTACATTTCTTACAACTTCCAAACTCTCCCTCTGTCCTCCGCTCTCTCTGTCTCTCTCTTCGTCCCCTCTCTCCCTTGTCTTAGAACTCCTAAGTACTACTTATATCTATTCTTGGCTCATCAACCATTACATTACATTGCAAAAACCCTAACCCTAACGTCATTAGGTCTCCCTTGCATACACGTCTCCCAGGATTCCCTCGCACGTGTTGCTTTTCCTTCCAGCTGTCATTTCTTCCCTTTGTGTTTCTCTTCCCAAAAATAGCCTTTTCCCCATAATGGGTTTGTGTCCAACATTCCTCATACAAGGGTATTGATCCCATTGAGTCTTCCAATGCAAAAATATTGTTCTTGATAACTTGCAGAGCTGAATCAATCAAAGGATCATTATTTTCAAAGTAGAAAGTTACCTTGAAATTTTGAGTCATGTCTTCTCGATTTGTTGTTCCTCTGTGCACTTTCAGTTCTATGTACCAGTTCTTTTGGATTGCATCAAGGGTATGTACAAACAAGTGGGTCCATTCGTGCTTAGGTATTGATCTCCACGTCGTTGTGCACTATGTAATATGATCTGCAGGAAAACTTAATCCAGTATACTTATGCACAGTATATTCATTCCATGTCCTAAACTTGACCTGTAATATCCTTCTACATTGTTGCCAGTTATCTATCATGTCCTTATGCGCAACCCATTATCTCGTAGGGGTCATTTATAGCGCAACATTTGAGGCTAGTAATCTATTTTGATCTATTATTTGCAATTCAAATTCTCTTATAAAATAATTTACACTAGTGATTCCATCATATCTCGGAGGATCACATACCTCAGTTCCAATCCATCACAACACGCAGGTAATCTGAGCACATTTCTTTGTATATACTTCATGCAATCTCTGCTTCCAATTCTCCAAAGATTCTTATGAATCTGATGTGTGTGAACTGACACTTCTTCAACTAAGTACACCATCATTTGTAGGATTCACGTAGTCGTCCATCCACGTGGTCATATTATACAGGTTATCGAGCTCTTGTCCCTTTATTGGTTATACATATATTCTTCCTTCAGTAGGATCCAATGGTGCGGTAACCTTCAAGTCTTCTACTTCAAATATCATATGTCTCTTCTTCAGATCAAGGATATTTTGGTTGTCAAAGGCCCAATCAAATCCAAGTAGTGCTAGATAAGGGGTACTACCATCCACTATCTTGATCACTTCAAAATCTACCAAGTTGCACACTCCATCAATACTAACACTTACTCTCGTTAGCCTTCCAATTGGAACAATCTTATGTTGATTTGTTAATCTCAATTGAATGGGTGACCATATCAAATTCACCTTACCCATCATTTCATAGGTCTTCTTCGGAATGATATTCACATCGAAACCTAGATCCAAAATAATATTATCCATGTCATAGTCTCTTATTTGCGCATTGAGTCGAAACTGTTTGTTAATTATTTTCTTGCGGTGCACCTGGTTAACTGCTCGGTGTACGACAAGTATCTATTTTTCTTGGGCGCAATGGTTGATCATTTTGCGCAACATACTCAAAGTAGACTCATCTTTCATTAGTTCTAAACAAATTCTTAAGAAATTTTTCAAAGTACTTACCTTCTCAATTTTTCTCTCTAAATGGTCATAGACTAGAGGCATATCATGCATTGGTGGTCTGTCATACAAAGGTGGAGCGGTTGAAGTTGATTCTATCCATTCTGCTCCTATCACTTATTTTCTAGCTTGCTTGTAGGTATCTTTATTTTTCCCAGGATCAAACAATGGAAGAGGTTTTGTTGCTTTCCTGACCCACTAGTGGATTCTATTCCCTTGATTCATCACATCAACTCTGGTTCTTGTCCCTCCGCACATAATTGTTGCTATCTTGGGTTGTTCGTTGTGTTCCTTTATTGCTATCATATGTACATTCAGGTTCCTCTTTTATTTCCACTTTGTGATCAGTTGTGGGAAATCCTCCATCACATGGTCTAGATGTCTGCAATATCTACATGTTGTGCAGGGATTCGGACAATATCACGCCAAATGTCTAGGTTGATTACAGTAATAACATATAATTGTTCCTCTTCCTCTGTCGAACCCTCCTCTTCCACAACCTTTGAACCCTCCTATTCCTCCTTGATTATAACCTCTTTGAGTATTATATTGTGGAACTCCTCCTTCTGATTCTTCTCCTTGGACTCTGTATGCATCTATGATATGCTCTCTCATAAGATCAAATGCGCAAAAATCCTTCTCTTCATGTCCCACTGACTTACAAAAGTTACAAAACAAGTTTCCTACAGTGCTATGATATTTTTTCATCAATGGACAAGCAGTAGGGTGGTGACCCATTGTCCTGGAAATCTCACACCATACCCCTACTGGGTTCAGAGCTCCTATATTCAAATACTGTTGAATATCTGAACATTTGTACTTATGATGACTTTCTATTCTACCAGTGATACACCAGAATTCCTTACACTTTTCTTTTCCTTTCACAAGTTCCTACAACTGAATAGTTAGTGTTGTTAACTGCGACTGAACTTGAGTCATTCATGTGTCATTTTTTCCTATAAGGGATGCTTCTAATTTCATAGTGTTTACTAGGGCTTCTGACTGCGACGCAATCTTTTGTTGCGTTAAAGGGCAATGTATATGCGACAACAATCATGTAATAAACTATTCTTTATGTTGTTCATATGGAATCTGGAATGTAAACCAATCCTTCAATATCTTGAATCTTTGGTCATAATCCCACACTGATTCATTAGTTATATCTTTGATCTCTTTCAACTATGTAATGCATTGCGACTCTGACTTAGGATTCTGGAATTCTTTCAACAGTGGTTGTTTTACATTTTCACATTTTCTAGTTTGTCTCGCAGGTGTAGTAGTCAGATACTTCATATACCATAATAATGTGTGTTCTTTGAAGGTCGTCGCCAACTATGCAATCTTCTCATCATCGTCCTGGACGTTCTTTGTAGTCCATATTGTTTCACAAATAAACAAATGTTACTCTAGATCTTCTAAACCTACCCTGTGAAAGACAGGCATTCTTAAGGTGGGAACTACTCATGTCATAGTGTTCTGCATAGTATTCCTTCTTGGTGACACTATCTAAATCCGAGTTATTTTACTACTTCCACTACTCTAACTGCTATCCTTACTTCCCTTATTAACTACATTGGAAAAAATTTATTCGGACCTTGGAGACACATAAGGGGTTGTGGGTTCGACGCAAAGTATGGTCTGAGTGGGATATTCTTCTACTATACTAAGTTGACCTTTTGTGCACGGTATGATGTGGAGTATTATGCCAGTGTCTCTTTCTTCAAACTCATTGTGTTGCTCCTTTTTATCAACCACAGTCCTCTTCCTACTATATTGAAACCTATTTCCATTGTGTAATACCCCAATCTCTTCTTCTATCGCACCTTCTTCTTCTCTCGGCATCATCAGCCCATCTGTTCCTCATTCATTCTTCCCTGCGACACTTAGATCATTCCATGGTCAGCCCCTAGTCCCTCTTATGCGTGAAGATGCTTAGCTTCTAGGGAAATCAGATTCCATCTTCATAACTCCCTTATCACACAACAACGTCTTAATCCAAGTAGATAGTGACTTCAAGTATCTTTCATGCGGACCCTTAAAGAAATCTCTTTCAGCAGCACTATATGACTGAATACAATCTATAGAAAACTCAGTAATGTAACCTCCCAATATACTATCCAACCAGAAATCAATTGTGCGTGATACCTGATTACTTATAGTATTGACTTTCCGAATTAACTCAAGAGTCCAATTTTTCGAAATAACAGTGTGAAATCTTTCATTCTGTTCATCTAATCTCTAGATCCACTACGCTAAAATATTCAGGAAATCAGCAAAGTAAATTTCATCCAAATCTGTAAACACATACCTCTATATCCATTTCTCTATATTGATTCACGGATTCTTATTTTGATCTACAACAAACTCGATCTCATTTGTGTCCAACCATTGTCCAATCTCCTCCTTAGTCAATCTCCACATCCCCCTCAATCGCATATCCCGGTCCTAGCAACTGAACCATTTGTTGGCGCGCAGTGCACAAACCTAGGGTTCAACATTAATTCACCAACAAAACCCTAAAGATACCGGCCCTTTCGGCATCACCTACAAATAAGTGAAGTCTCACCTGAGGTACCGATGGGGACTGCAAGAACCATGTTTCCGTAGTCATTGAGGAATGGGAGACATTCATCATAACCATTATTCTTACCATTCATTCACTATCCAATATGCGCAGAAACATCAGATAACATATTCATACTTAACCATTCATACATGACATATGCACCATAAACAGAACATAAAAGAAACACATCACAACACAATATACATTATAACACATAGATTTAACGTGGCTCACCCCAATCTGGGCTACGTTCACAACGACAGGCTTCTTATATTATTATTCAACATCATCTCTTACAAAAGGTGTGCACTGCTCTCATACAAGATATCTCAGTTATAACCCAACACATCCTTGTCGTTCGCGCATACAGTGCACACTTAACTCTCGAATGCTATTCAACTTAGCTCATATTCGATTTATAGTTACCTCCCAAACCTCAAAACTATATTTTCTCAACTCATAAGTTCATGAATCTCCAACACTTTTACCCCAAAAACCCTTTACATATTTATACTTTTACATTAGGGCTTAGCCAGTTACAATGTGGACAAAATTTCTAACTACTTCTAACTAACTTTCACCTTCCGCACGCACTGACCCCTCAAAATGCGCTAACTGTCTTCTTTTCTTTTGCGCGTGTTGCCCCTTAACCGACTTCTCACACGGTTTGATCCTGTGAGATTCCCAAAACTGGTCCCAAAATTTCTTGCTCCAACATGTGTCATAGTTGAGCTTTTAGAGCTTGTATGGACATGCACTAGCTGAGACACTAGTTATTTTCCACCTAATCTTAGTTAATTGTTCATGCAGTAATGATTTGGATTATTTTCAGCATGAAATGAGATCGGAGATATAATAAAGAAATGCACAGAGATATCACAGATATTCAATAATATAACAGAAATGTATCAGAGATGCAACCATAAACAAATATATACAGTAATACATGATTTATATTAATGAAAGAAATGTACAGAGACTATAAAAATACAGAGTGAAAGACTTGCTAGAATGGTGGTAGCTTATCTCTGAGAAGAGATGTGACGGCTACTCGCATTCGCAAGAAGATGATTACAATGAGGCTCTGAAGGCCTTTTTACAATAAACAGGAATGCCAAAAACCCTAGACATCCAAAAACCTAACCCTA
>ML783262.1:396638-464114 GCA_009831015.1 Picea engelmannii | reverse complement strand
CTCGGGTATCCTGTACAATTTCCTGTTCAAAGTAATAATAACACTACAAGGCCTAGACTCATATACAGCATGACGTTTCCATAAATAAGGTTGGCCCAAAAGAACATCACAAACTTCAAGAGGAGCAACATCACACAATACCTTGTCTTTGAAGGGCTTGATGTCGTACGACAGTCAGCATTGTTGGTTGACACGAATATCGCTTCCTTGGTGGAGACATCCAATGGTGTAGGGTTGTGGGTGCGGCGTTTTTGGCAGGGCCAGCCACTTGACGACCTCTGCTGAGATGAGTTTCTTCTAGCTACCGCTATCAATGATGAAGTGCAGCGGGGTGCCTTTTACCCACATCTTTGAATGGAAGAGGCGCTCTCCTTCTTCTGGATCGTCTGGTTCACCAGGCTGGAGCTTGGTGGTAGCAACGATGGCACTAGGTTCCGTGTCAATGATCCGTCTTCCCCTTTCTGGTTCTATCTCGGAGTCAGAATCTGCATCGGATTCAGAGGCTTTCACTTCGGCCACCAGCGACTACTTTGAGCGGCAGTCAGCAGTGTTATGCCAAGGGCTCTTATGGAAGTCACACCACTTCCGGGTATCTTTCTTTGTCTTTCTAGTATCCTTTTCTGACGGCTTGTACTGGTTGTCCTGATACTATCCATCTTTGCTCTGTCTTTTGTTCGGTGGGTTGGGGCCACCCTTTCCTGGCTTTTTTTGTGAGGGGTTCCCAGGCCCAAATTGTCGCGTCCGTTGTTTGAGCTTCTGCTCGATTTTGATGGCATATCGGTAGGTCGCGCCCAAGGATGAGATGTCCAGAAATTCCATTTCGGTCTGGATGTATCCATGCAGAGCACTGTGATACTTGAGCACTAGATGTCGCTCTGAATCTTTGATACCCAACTTGGTGCGCAAGGTATGGAAGATATTTGTGAAATCTGGCACTGCTTGGTCTCTTTCTTGCCACAGTGTGGTCCATTTGGTATACAGGTCGTCATAACTTCCGACAGGGTAGTATTGTTCCTTAACAACATCCCTAAAGGATTCCCAGGTGGTCGTGACTAAAAATAATGAGGTTTCCTCTATTTCCTTTTGCTCACAGAAATTTTCCCACCAATCTTTGACATGGGGAACGGCTTTGAGGAGCACAAAAGTAATCTTTTCTCTATTAAAAAATTTATGAACAGAAAAATACCCTTCTAGTAGATTCAACCACTTGTCTACAGCATCTGCATCTATCTGACCTTCAAATATAGGAATATCAAAGTTTATTTTTACCTTGAAGGGGGCAGCACCTCCGTTCAAAGAAGATGCTCACCTGTTGGTAGTCGTCGAAGGATTTGCGTGAAACTATCCATCATCTCGTTCCTCTGTTGCGTGAGGGCTTCCTCAATAAACAGTTTGGAAGGATCTCCTGTCCCATCATATTTATTTTCTCCTGCCATGGGAGGTCGCTTGGGCATGCGAGAGCTTCTGTCCTCAAGAGAAACAAGCTCGAGACCCAACTCTTTGTACTCCGACCTCGTCGGGGACATGCATTAAGACGACAAGGAGCAAACCGCTCTGATACCACTGATCCGGATTTTATGAGAAGAATGAAATGAGTATAGATTATTAACAAGTGCTTAACACAAAATAACAGAGATACAATAAAACTGGTTTTCTATTCAATAACGAAATAAGTTGAAACTGTAAAATGCAGCGGAAACAAGCTTGCTGGAATGGTGGCGGCTTATCTCTGAGAAGAGATGTGACGGCAACGTGCATTCACAAGAAGAAGGTTACAATGAGGCTCTGAAGGCATTTTTACAATAAGAAAGAATGACAAAAACCCTAGACATCCAAAAACCTAACCCTAGGAGATGAAGCGCCAAAAGTCATGTGGGCCCCGTTTGGGTAAGCTAGTACATCAACTTCCCGGGGTCATAACTTTTGCATACGATATCCGTTTTAGGCGTGTGATATCCCGTTGGAAAGGTATCGTCGAGGAGATTCATTTTTGGGGCTCAATTATTCCTTTGGTTTCCATTAATGAGCTCGATACTGAAAAACCTTCATTTAGGCCCTCAAAATGGCCCTGAAAGTAAAAACTGCTAAAAATAGTAAATTGTCAAAAATGTCAGAAAACTATTTTGAGCCAGTTGGAAAAGGTGGGTGGCCACCGATATCCATATGGATCACATAAAACAACCACATTATCTACATTCCCATGTCCAAATCCACGCTAAAATGTGGTGCAGCATTAGGACAAAGTGAAATTGCACCACCTGTGAACTAGAAGCAATGAAAATGAAATTGGGGCATCAACAACAAGAAATTGAAGCCCTCAGAGAAACCCAAGCACAAATCATACAAACTTTGAGGGAAAATGAGGAGCAATGTGATCAAGAATTGACAATTATTCGCAGGAGAGTCAACCAGCAAACTCAGCAAATTCACAAATTGGAAAGAGAGAAGCATGGACAACAAAATGAAATTCAAGCTCTCAACAAGGTTACATTCCATCAATAGGCTCTCAGGCTTCATGTGGAGCAGCCAGCGCATCCGCAAATCACAACAGATCCCCAGAACGAAACTCAATTCCAAGTAGATACAAAACTCAAGTTAAATTAGTCAAGTTTTAAATACTACTGTAATTGTTCTTAGTAAGCTTAGAAACTCTCTGTTTGATCTAGCTTTTAGAGTAACTCTCAGGACTATGAAGAATTTGTTTTGAATTGTCAGTGCAGAAAACTCAATTCACAGTGATAATTAACAATCACACACATAAGAAATAGACACAAGGATTTCACTTGGTTCACCCAAACGTTGGGCGACGTCCACCAAGCATAGGCATCGGTTGTCTTATTATTCAAATTATGGAGATTACATCAGATTTGCAAGTCTCTCATACACTTAGTCTCTCACAGTTTGTTTTGCCTCTACGGGCTTACATGAATTTATACATTCACACATGAAACTGAATATTAAATGCAATCCCTATCCATAATCTAACTTGGTCTACTTGGTTGTAACCAACGCAGAATAATAGGATCCATAATCTGTTTTTGGTAATTGGTTGTCACCAAATCCCAACAATCTCCACCTTGACAACAATTAACCTGATACCTTGCTTCTTCCTTCTGTTCATCACATTTGCTGCAAACGAAGAGAAGCCAAGCACCACTGCAGCTTCTCTAGTAAAACTGGTTTCATGATCTCTCCTGTGTGACTTGCACGAGTTTGGATTTCCTGAGGGGTCACTCCACCTCCAACATGTCGTCCACAACTGTGTTGTGAAACATATTTAGTGATAGGTATCCTCCTGTCCAAAATACCTGTATTACAATATACATTACAATCATCACGGACCATCTCAATGTAACCATTATAGGTGACATTTGTGCTTCTCATACGCTGAAGCACCCATTTCATTGCAACTCTTGAATCTGTCATGTTTCTGACAACATCATTAGCATGTGAAACATCTAGTCTTAACCATTTCATCGCATACAACAGACCTCCTACTGAACTTATACGAGACATAACCTTTTCTTCTTTATAGACAGGCACTATACTTGAAGAAAACTTATAATGGCAAGCAAGAGGGATAAAAATTGGTTTTATAATGTTCATGTTGAACTCCAACCACAGCTTACCATTACCATCTCTGTATATTTCCATGCCCACAACTTGTTTCGCTGCTCCTTGATCCCTCATCTAAATTGTCCTGTCCACCTGAGTCATTTTCTTACTGAATTTATCCATGCTTCGGCTTGCATCGAGCATATCATCAGCAAAGAACATCAAGACTATGAATGTACTATAAACCGTATAGTCATTCCTACCCTTTGAAAAATTCTGACTCAATATGAAGGATTCAAACCTCTTGTATATTTACCTGGGTACCAATAGGCCATACAATGAATTACCTAGCATGCAAAAAAAATTACCGTTGCGATCTTGAATCAACCCTTTTGGTTGTTCCATACATACAATATCTCTGTCAATGATGACCTTGTGAGAAGTAGGATCCCACACACAACATCCCTTTATACCATCATCATATATTGCAGAGATATAAAACAAGCAGGAATTCAGAAACAAAGATTTTAAGTATGGAACTGATTTACCTCTTACCAGTACCTGCAATTATTTCTTGCTCTTATGACCTTGATGCTTCTGTCATAAACAAGAAGATACATCTGTCACTTCAGATGCCACTTCAGTACTGCCTTCCAGCTTATAAAGGTTATCAACCTTTGTTGCCTTCATCACTACTAAATTCCCTTTCGACACTGTGAGAGCTCCACCTTGACATGTATACTTATATCCACAAGAATCCAACACTCCTAATGAAATCAAATTTGATTTAAGCTCAGGTACATATCTAACATACATTAATTCCCTAACAATACCATCGAACATCTTGATTCTAATACTGCCAACCCAAACAGTTTTACATGGAATACCATTTCCCATAAACACTATACCCTCATCAACATATTGGTAAGAAAAGAACCAATTTCTATGTGAGCACATGTGGTGGGAGGCACCTGAATCTAACTGCCATTCTTCTTGATATTGTAAATTACTAGAAATGGATAAAACGTAATCAATTATACCTGAATTTGTTACAGCCAAATTTTCTTCCTTCGAGTTTTCCTCAGATTCCTTTCTCTTCCAGCAATATTTCTTGAGATGTCATGTTTTGCCACAGTGCCAACATTTTGCTTTACCCTTTCTTTGTCTTGACTTAGATATGAAAGAACTTCTCTCATTCTTCTCTATGGTTCAACCTCTGACCAGCATCTCCTCTGAAGTTCAGGTTTCTTTACTAGATTTTCTCCTCATCTCCTCAACCAACAAAGCTCCCACAACATAGTCATAATCTAGAACATCTGTTGAGCTAAAGCTAATGAAGGTAACTAGATTATCCCAAGATTCAGGCAACGAACACAATAGTGTAATAGCCTTATCCTCATCTTCGAATTTAACTTCCATGCTAGTCAATTGAACTATAAGGGTATTGAAGGTATTTAAATGGTCAGCGACTTTTTTACCTTCTTTCATCCGCAAACTGTATAGTTGTCTCTTCAAGTAGATTCTGCTTGTCAAGGACTTTGTCATGTATAGACTTTCCAACTTGCTCTACAAACCGGTTGTTGTCTTCTCCGAGACAATATTGAACAGAACATCGTCGGCCAAACATAGGCGTATGGCACTCAGTGCTCTTGCATCCATCTCATCCCAATCATCGTCTGTTATGGATGCAGGTTGCTTTGTTTTTCCCAAAAGCGCATTCACCACGCCTTGTTGTACGAGCAGATCGTGCATCTTGAGCTTCCAGAGATCAAAGTTGTTTTTGCCACTAAACTTTTCAACTTCAAACTTCGAACTCTGCATTTAGCCATTAACTCAAAAAATCTCCCAATATCCGTTGCTTATAAAACCCAAGTCCTTTTAAATGTGAAGGAATAATTGGTAAAAAAGTTTAAATAAATAAAAAAGGTTTAATAAAAAAACCTTTTATTAAAGATCCACTTTTTAAAATTCCTCCACCCTTTTATGCATATTTATAATATTATAAATATAAAGCATAACATTCAAAAAAGAGTCGCGAATCATATCTTTGGGAGATGTGACTTTGTTTTATGCCATACCATAACTCCAAAAAACATATGTCAATGCCCTCATGAAATTTGTAAAGTCGTCGCACCTTTGTAAGGGAGAATTAATTAGCGACGGGACAAAAAATGGTTGCTCTGTGCAATGGAGAACCCGGACAAGATAATAAAAAATAGGTCTCGTGTGTAATAGAGAACTTGTGACGAGTCGAAGAGTTTACCAACGTCGCTCCCTCCAACAAAGATTACCCGCGAACATGCAAAATAAAAACTTCATTCTCGGCTCATGAAACGAGTTTTTCATTGATAGATCTCACCCACAGACACAGCTCACATGCACAACCAGCTCTGATACCACTTGTTACGAATTATCAGTGTAGAAAATATAATTCACAATGATAATTAACAATCACACACATAAGAAATAGACACAGGGATTTCACTTGGTTCACCCAAACGTTGGGCTACGTCCACCAAGCATAGGCATCAGTTGTCTTATTATTCGGATTATGGAGATTACATCATATTTGCAAGTCTCTCACAGTCTGTTTTGCCTCTACGGGCTTACATGAATTTATACATTCACACATGAAACTGAATATTAAATGCAATCCCTATCCATAATCTAACTTGGTCTACTTGGTTGTAACCAACGCAGAATAATAGGATCCATAATCTGTTTTTGGTAATTGGTTGTCACCAAATCTCAACTTGTTAGAATTGTCAATGCGGAAACACAATTCACAATATGATAAATAACAATCATACACATATAAACAGACACAGGGATTTCACGTGGTTCACCCAAACGTTGGGCTACGTCCACCAAGCATAGTCATCGGTTCTCTTTTTATTCGGATTATGGAGATTACATCAGATTTGCAAGTCTCTCATACACTCAGTCTCTCACAGTCCGTTTTGCCTCTACAGGCTTACATGAATTTATACATTCACACATGAAACTGAATATTAAATGCAATTCCTATCCATAATCTAACTTGATCTACTTGGTTGTAACCAACGCAGAATAATAAGATCCATACTCTGTTTTTGATAATTGATTGTCACCAAATCCAAATAGAATTTATCTCCTCCTATTTTCAACAATATGCATGATATTACTTTGATGTACTCTATGGTGTTTTAGAACTGCAACACTTTCCTTTTAATACAAATCCATTACTCATTTTTGTTTAAAACAAATACTTATAATATGAACTACTTAGTTATTTGTTTATGCCATTTCCATTGGGTAAATAATATCACGTTTAAACTAAACCATTCAAAGGCCTTGAGAGGCTAATGAACATTATTATAAATGTTACGAATATGTTGGATTAATTTCGCTTGCGTATATGATGAATTCAACATGTAAGAGACTTTGAAGGGTCTCATGAGTGTTGCAGCAAGGTGTAAGAAAAATTGAGAGAAGGTTGAGCAAACCACTTTTTTGTAATTATGGATTTCAAGGATTTGACACTCGTAATTATATTTTTAGAAGTCTAAACATGATAGGGGACAAAAATCTTGTATCCTAAACTATAAAAGAGTGGGGACAAAAATCTTGGATCCTAAACTATAGAAGAGTGTCAAATGTGTATTATATTAATCAATATTTTTTTATTTTATTTTATTTTTTAATTTATTAAAAGTTTAAAAAAATATTACATTTTTGAAATATGTAAATAAAATTGAAGTGGAGATATATTAAAAAAATATAAATACAAATTATAATATATTTTTAGTATTTAATAAATAAATGAAAATATCAATTAAATAAAATTAATAATTTTGCAAAACATGCAAACAAATCATAATGATTTATTTTAAATATAATTATTACAAAATTAATTATAAACAAATCATAATGATTTATTTTAAATATAATTATTACAAAATTAATTATAAGTATACATAAAAATTAATATTGTACAATAACAAGAATTAATTATCTTAAAGTTAAAATTTAATAACCTTGTGGAATCCATAAGTGATGAACCTAATAGCAGTCGAGGCTACTAGGCACACACTTTCGGTTAACATGCAAATCATTGGTAATACGGAGATGGTTATGTGCACTAATGTGTATGGACTCCAGATGTTGGAGGAAAAGAGAAGAATGCTTCTAGACTTAGAAGACCTAAAATCCTGATCCAGCAACCTCCACTGGATCCTGGCAGGGAACTTCAACATCATCACATCACTTGCAGAGAAAAAAGGAGGAACCCGGAGACTGGATAGAGATGCGGAAGAATTCTCAACGTTCAAAGACACAACAGAGATGGTGGACATCAGAACTAATAATGGACAGTTCACCTAGAACAATAAACGGATAAACCAACATCAGGTCGCGACAAGACTAGACAGATTCTTGGTGTCGGATTCCATCATTATGCAGGGCTTAACCATAGATTGTAGCATCCTTCCCTGGGGGGGTTCTGATCACTGGCCAGTCCAACTGGAAGCAGACTTCCCAACCTCCCCAGAGAATAAACCCTTCAGATTTCAGAAATTCTAGATAGAACACCCCACCTTCAAGGAAAACATCAACTAGTGGTGGCAGGAGGAACAACCGGAGCAAGGGACAGGGATGTTCAAACTCTATAAAAAAATTAAAGTACATCAAATATAAGCTCAAGGAGTGGAACAAGGAAATCCTTGGGAAAAAAAACTAAGAGAAGAAAAATATTGAAGACAGAATGAGAAAACTCCAGGAAATATGCATAGTAGAGGGCTATACAGAGGATCGGAAAAAGGAAGAGATCCAAATGACCCAGGAATGGGAGGCAAGATGCCAGCAAGAAGAAATTCTATGGTGCCAAAAGTCCCGAATCAGATGACTAAAGGAAGGAGAGAGGAACACCAAGTTTTTTCATAGAACAACCATTGCTAGAAGAGCCCACAAAAAAATCCTGAAAATTAAGGATCAGGATGGGATCGAGAGAGAATCCCACAAGGAGATTGAAAATACTCTGGTAAGTCACTTCCATGGGATAGCCCAGAAACCCAACAAAGACCGAACGGAGGCCATCCAAAGGATAACTCAGCACATCCCTCGTCTAGTCATAGAGAAACAAAATAACAACCTAAACAAACCCATTGCTAAGGAGGAAATTGATCAAGTGATCTAGGAGATGCCCAATGGGAAAGCCCTAGGTCCAGATGGTTTCACAGTGGAATTCTTCAAAGCTTGTTGGGAAGTGGTCAAACATGATGTTTATAGGGTGGTGGAGGACTCTAGACAGTCAGCCTCCATCCTAAAAGCGCTAAATGCCACAATGATTACTCTAATTCCCAAATAAAATGAAGCAATGACTGTCGACCGGTACAGACCTATAGTTTTATGGAATGTGGTTTACAAGATAATTTCCAAAGTCTTAGCCAATAGATTGAAACCCCTCCTACCCACACTAATTTCACAAGAACAGGCAGCCTTCGTCGAAGGAAGACAAATCATGGACAACATCATCCATTCCCATGAGCTAATCTACACCCTGAAAATCCAGAGGAGAGGGGGGATGATAATACAACCTGACCTAGCAAAAGCCTATGACAAAATTAGTTGTCACTACATGGTCAAGACTCTGGAAGCTTTTGGTTTCACCCAGCATTGGATCAGTTAGATTGTCATCCTAGTCTCAACGACAAGCTACTCGCTCCTAGTAAATGGAGCCCCAGCCAAACCTTTATGGCCTATGAGAGGCATCAGACAAGGAGACTCGTTTTCCCCCTTCCTGCTCATTTTGATGATGGAAGGTCTCAACCGAAGCATAAAAATCTCAACAACAGTAGGAGAAATAACATGCATCAAACCTTTTGAAAATTGTCTGACTTCCACACACCAACATTTCGTCGATGACACATTAATCCATGGCACACCCATGGTCAAGGAAGCAAAATCCTATTAAATAATCTTAGAAGAGTTTGGGGAAGCCTCGGATGCTAAGATCAATCACTCAAAATCTATGATCTATTTCTTCAACACCAACCCTGCAATCCAAAGAAACCTGGCAAATATTTTGGGATTTGAGCGCAAAACACTCCCAACCAAGTACTTGGGCATCCCCCTGACAGACAGAGCATACAAAATGGAAACATGGGAAGGAGTGATCAGCAAGATACAAGAGAGGGTGAAAACAAGACGTATAGATCCCTCAACATAGTGGGGAGACTCATTTTGACCAAGATGATTATGCAAGCAATTCCAACCTATATGATGTATGTATTTCCCTCCCCCAAAGGGATACTAAAAAAAATAAGAAACATCCAAAGGGACTTCCTATGGCGAGGAGCGGAAACAAAGAAGAAATGGTCCATGGTGGCCTGGGAGAAGGTCTGTAAACCAAAAAGCAAAGGACGCCTGGGGCTACATGACCCACAAGTAACCAACGAAGCCTACGGGGCAAAAATCTGGCGGTGATGGGTCAAAGAAACTTCTACACCATGGGTAAACCTTTGGAAGGCCAAGTATGCCCCGAACATAAACAACCAAGAATGAATCCGCTTTAGGGGCAGCAGGGAGGGATCAGCCATCTGAAGTCTAGCTTGGCGCAACAAAACCTGGATCCAGACACACAACTTTTGGGAAGTAAGGAACGGTAAAAAAACGAGATTTTGGGAGGATGCATGGAACCAGGAACCCAGAATGGAAAATCTGTACAGGGAGGAACTCCAATAGGACATGATCGCGCAAGGTAAAACCAAAGTCTACCACTACTGGAAACAAGAAACAAAGTGCAACAGATGGAGAATCTGGGACGATCTCAGTTCGCAAAATAGAGACCGGATCGCAACAATCATGAAAGAGGTGGAGGAGGAACTGAGGAAAAGTTAACTGGCAGTCTCAGAAGAAGAGGACCAACTAAGATGGGGCCCAAAAAATGGCGGGGAATTCAACTTGAAAGAATCCCGACATTACATTGCGGACCAGGACCAAGACGATCCAGTGCAACAATGGGATAAGCTTTGGAACAGTCCCCAATGGCCAAAAATAAAAATTTTCAAATGGTTAGTACTTCACAACCGAATTATAACTTGGAAAAACTTAAGGAAAAGGGGATTCATTGGCCCGTCATGATGCCACCTCTGTCAAGCTAAGGAAGAAACAACGAATCATCTCCTCGATGAATGTAACTATACAGCAGGGATCTGGGACTGGGCGGCAGGTATCTTTCGACACTCCAATAGGATTTGAGGTAACATCTGCGCAAATATTAATACCTGGAATGAGAATTACAGCGAAAATGAAGAGGTGAACCTCTATTGGACTCTCATTCCGGGGATGATCATATGGGCAATATGGAAAGAAATAAACCGGCGCATCTTCCAGAATGAGAGTCGACCTGAAGGGAAACTCAAGGAAACAATAATCTCTCAGATAAGAGAAACGGTGCAGAGCCGCAACTGCCCGATGGTAAGAGCACAACTCGCAGGCTAGGACTCCCGAGTCCTAGAAGCTTTCCACTTAAAATACGAGCGCAACCGCACTCAAGCAAGGCGGCTACCACAACTCCAAATAAGTGAGTGCAATTGGAACCCCCCTCCAGCAGGGTCCCTCAAGTTGAATTTCGACGGGGTAGCAAAAGGAAACCCAGGTATGACAGGAATGGGAGGGGTAATCAGGGATAGTGACAGTAACATCATCCAGCTGTACACGGGGAGTATGGGAAAATCAACCAACAATGCAGCAAAGTTCAAATCCCTGGAGATCGACCTCGAGATTCTAAGTCATGAAAGGATGACAAATACCATCGTGGAAGGTGACTCCAAACAGGTTATAAACATAGTGAAGAGACTCCAAAATGGCACCAGATTGGGCAAGATTCAGAGGCACTGGCGCTTGGCACACTCCTTGCAAATAATCCAAGAGCATCTGGAAATGATGAACACAGTGGAGTTGCGCCGGGTACGCAGGTCAGAGAATGGACTGGTGGACAAAATCTCTAACGAAGGGGTTAGCAAGGAAGGACCATAGCTAGACACTACCTGGAGTAACATCCCGAACGGGCAGTTGAGAACAGACTACATCCAAATAGTGACAAAGGACCGTGATGGCAGCCAAAGTACGGAAGGCCACATCAAAGAAGGAGGCACAAGGCCAACTGGCGAGCACAAAGGATCCAGGTAGAATCTGATTTCCCAACACTCGACCACAAGTTACAATGCAGACTCAAAACACACAACAGACAGGGGTACGGCACCAAGGTCTTTTCAATAGGAAGAAGTACAGAGGTAGAATGTGGGAAGGTATAGACGGCGTTCAACAAGCCGCAAATGATGATGGGCAAAAGGTGATGCCATGGACCAGTATGGATACACCTTACCCAAGCACAGATTCGGGGAGTAGCACAGTTGGTGGTACAATGAATAGGGGCAAGAGCCGACACAGGGTTTACAACCGGGCCATCATGATCACACATACCGAGAAAAGGAAAAAGGACCAGAAGGCTCACCTATACGAGCATACCATGATTTCTAGGACGAGCCCGCAGCTAGGGAAATCCCATAAAAGCATAGTCACCAGGAATAGATACAGACAGGAAAAGTGCAACTGCAAGAGCTACCACAAAAACCAGGGTTGTGTAGATAGGAACAGGAGGAGAAACCAGGGAAAAAACTACCACAAACCAGTTGGGATGGTATGTATGAAGATAACGCACAGCAAGAGAAGACCCCATGGGAAAGAACCTTCGACAAGCTCTCGGAGGATTACAAGGATGGAGAAAGCAACCAAATATGCCAAGAGTACCTTTAATATGTTGGTTGAACCAAAAAAAAAAGAAACCATCACCAGATGGGAGAAAGAAATCAATGTTAAACGCAAGGATAAAGCTTGGGAGGAACTGATTTAGGAAACTGATTGGATCACGGACCTAGGGGCTACACATACCAGAGAAACCCTCTACCACAAAATAGTGGATATGGCGTGGCGAACAAAGATGTTAATAGGCAAGGTGGGCGCTGAAAGGAAAGATGTCAGCCGAAAGGATAAAAAGAACCACAAAAAACTGCTAAAAGAGATCATGAGTCGCCTCAGCAACCTGGACGCCAGTACAAAATGGCTAGCTAAGGACCAGAGGGACCAAAAGGAGAATATGGAGCGAGTGGCAGCCCAATTCCACCTATACTTGCGATATGTCCATCACATGGACATCACGCCAGCGGATGGGAATGGAGCACCCGTCCGTATCAGAAAGACTCGTACGGTGGTCCAGAAGGAAGAGAACAAGGACATGGAGGATGAAGGAAAGAAACACATTATCATCCAGGACTAGCGCATGTTCATCCAATGGTCAAGTCATGCTGCTCAACAAAGGGTCAGCCTCAATTTATGTGTTGTTTTTTTGTGTCTTTTTACATATATGACTTTGTTTAGTTTTTCAAAACTAGATATGGTAGGACTGGGTCGGTTTCCCAAGGTGGAGGTCCAGTCATACCCCTATGCTATCCCATAAAACGCAACTCTGAAACCCCTGATCTGGTTTCCCTTTGGGCAGACCAGGAAGTCTCACCTTTTGTATCATAATTTATTTTAGTAATACAAGAATCTTTACTCACTTACCAAAAAAAAGTTAAAATTTAATAACATGTGACTTCATTTACGAAGTTCTTTAAAAGCTCACTCCCTCATTTAATGCTCTATACCACCTGGCACCTTTACTTTAAAATGCATCTTTATCCTCCAAAAAAATATTTTTTTTTTAATAATTAAAATTTTATTTTTATTAAAATTATACATCTTCTCTTTACTTTAATTAACACATGCAATCTAGCACAAATTAGGGAGAGTATTTTAAAATGTAAATTAATGTATTTTTTTTTAATATATTAACTTATTTAAGTTAAGCAACTTCAATTAACACATGCAATCTAGCACAAATTAAGGAGATTATTTCAAATTAAGGAGATTATTTTAAAATGTAAATTAATGTATTTTTTTAATGTATTCGCCTATTTAAGTTAAGCCAGGTGGGTTTTACTTGCTACTTTTAATTTTGTTAGGATTCTCTTTTGAAATCCAAAAGATTTGAATATTTTGAAAAGAGTGCAAAGATAAGATTTATATAGGGAAAATTTATTAAGATCTAACTATTGAGGTGAGGAAATGAATGTATTAATGAGAAAGGCTAAATACTAAAATAATTTTTATAAATTAATTCAATCACCAAAGATAAGATTATATTAAAATAGTCGTTATTTTTCAAAAATAACGTATAAGATTAAGAGAGGAATTATTTTTCTCTCTTAATTTTATTCTTTATTTTTGAATTAATTTATCATTAATTTATAACGATTATTTTAGTATTTTACCTTTCTTCATAATATATTCATTTCTTCACTTCAATGGTTATATCTTAATAATTTTTTCCTTTATAAAGTTTTACTTTTGTATTCTTTTCAAAATATTACAACTTCCATTGTAGTTGATAATGAGTGGAGTGTTCACTCAAAAAGTTGTACGTTATTATATCCAAAATTTACACAGTCTAATCTTTTTATGGTATATAACAAAAATAATATAAGAAGATTCACAATGATTATTGTAGATTGGTCAAAACTTATTATTAGTGAGTTATATTTTTTTAAGGTGAAAAAATTTATTATAATTTAGTAATCAATTAATAATAGGGATAGTCATAGCCCTCGGGGAGAAACTTAAGTGGCAAGTGTCGTGATATGAAGTGTTATGTTCGATGAGGTTTTGAGTTCAAATCACCTGATTTACCCGTGCCTACGGAAGGGGCATACGTATGGCACCTGGAGGTTATAGCGGTAGTGGTAAGAATCGACCCTGTGTCATGCTATGGTGGTTTATAAGAGGGTAAACTCTCACTCTCACCAAAACTTTAGGGCTAAGGTTGTTACCTTGTTTTTTTAAGTTTAAATAAAACAACCTTTTACTTAAGGAAAAGTAATTTTAAATTGTATTCCAAGAAAAGAAAAATAATTTCACCCTAAATAATATAGGAAAAAAAACAATATCTCTTCTGGTTATTATAAAAATTAATTTTAATAAAAATTATATATTTTTTAATAACATTTAACCTTAATTTCATACATAAAATATACGAAAAAAATATTAATAAATCATATATTACAACTCTATTAAAAATCAAAAGCAAAAAGCTAAATGAAATATCTGATCCGTTAATTCACGAGTGAGAAACAACAACACAAATGTGAGATAGGACAGATATGGTGGACAACTCTATTAAAAATCAAAAGCAAAACGCTAAATCAAATATTTGATTCGTTAACTCATGATCGGGAAACAACAACACATATGTGACATAGGAAAATTATGGTGGACATTAAATAAACATGATTACATGTGCCATAAAATAGGTTATTAAGAATAATAGTAGACGATTTGAGTAGAATTAATACTAGTAACCAGCACATTTAAGTAAAAAATCATTGATATACGTCGACCGACGCCATTAATTTTAAACGGTGGAAAATGATGTCAACATGCATATATCAACCACATTTTACTCTTTTTTTGTAAGTTCAGGTGCTAATCTATTAAAATACAGTCAAAAACACAGTGATTGTCCCTGAGAGAGGACAAAAATTGGGCCTACCCTTAGTGGGAAACCAAGTGGGGAGAGACTTGAGAATTATGCCTACCCTTGATGGGAAACCAGGATTACCAAAAACTTGAGTTTAATTGTCTGTGTGCTTGCTCACAAAAGACCAAAAAAACTTGCAAATGCTAAAAAAAACTAAAAGTAGAACAGAGGCCTGAGCATCAAGAACAGGGGCCATCCAGAGGAGTTTCTTCAATAACTGGACAACCACCCTAATCGTTGTCGCTGGAGGAGCTAGAGTTGTCCGAAATTGGATTCTTGACCAGGAGACATGCATTTTTTATGAAGGGAGTATTCAATGAGATGTGCGTGCCTGGAGCAGTCACCTCAACTTAAATGTTGGGAGCCTCTTGAGGCGTCGAGGTGTTAGGATGGGCCGCATAGGGAGGAGGACATGTGTTGGGGGAGAGAGGATCAGAGGGAGGAGGATGAGCATTGGGG
The DNA here is from genome assembly GCA_009831015.1 of Picea engelmannii. NCBI lineage: Eukaryota > Viridiplantae > Streptophyta > Pinopsida > Pinales > Pinaceae > Picea > Picea engelmannii. The sequence goes on along the minus strand of ML783262.1, from coordinate 448,486 downwards.
GAATGGGGTGAGCGAGGCGAGATGAAGGGGCTCGGAACAAAGACACCCGGCAGGTTGAGGAGGGTGCAGGCAAGGAGGTTTTTGACCACCCAGTATCTCTGAGGGTGCTTGGAGGTGCGACAGGATGTTGGGAGGGAGCCTGAGACTTATTCTTCCCAATCATCAAGCAGTTGTCGTAGCGAGACTGGAACCGAACGATCATAACCATCTCAGTTGGCCAGGAGGGGCAGGGGAGGAATTGTGGAGGCTCGCCTAACACAACCACTTCGCCCCAAGGTGGGGGTGGAACGCTTGCAAGGAGGCATGAGAGAGGAATTGAGAATTCTAGGCATTGTGAGGAAGGAGAGTCACCACCTTACGCAGAGAGTAGAGGGATGTTGTCTATGAAGAGAAAAGAACCAATTCACATAGGAGGCAAGGAGAGAATGGGTGGAGAGGTCACGAGTGGTCGAGAGAAGAACGTCGAGACGAGGGGGTGTCAAATCTGGTGCCATTAAGGTTTCCAGGATTTGGGAACGTGTGAACTAATGGAGCATACAGAGGTCGAGTAGGTGGGGAGAGGGAGCCATGGGGGGAGTTATGAAGTTGCGTCTCAGGGGAGGTGGATAGTTAAAGCGCATGAGTGGGGGTGAGGTGGAGCATGTCCAGAAAGTGTGACGCGTGTTGAGGGGATTGGTGGAAGCCGCCAGGTGATCACCCGCATCCGGGGGAGAGGATTCCTTGAGGGAAATATCGATACAGACTTTCCTTATGGAGTGGTTGGAGAGCTTTGCTATGGTAAGGTCATGGAGGTCAGAGTTGTCCTTGAATCTTTCATTGGCTATTTTTTCTACCAGGGATTTCGCCTTGCGTCGGACATGGAGGAAGGAGATGGATTCCCTGAAATCCAAGAGTTGAGCAAGATGATGAAGGCCCTGGTCCAAGAGCCAGCTAGGGGAGAATTTTTATCTTTGAGAGCCATTTTGAAGATGGATTTCCATAGACAAAATTAGTTGAGAGTCGTCTTCGACTAAAAGAGGGAAAAGATCTCTTTAACTAGAAATTATGAGGCCATGGAGGAGACCCGAGAGTTCAGTTGCATTGTTACTGCCATGGCCAATGGTTTCGTAATAGAGATGGACTATTTCCCCTGTGTTGTTTCTGAATACACCTCCAAAACCCGTAGGACCAGGATTACCTTTTGAGGCACTATCAAAGTTGAGTTTGAGGAAACCAATAGAGGGGGAACACCAGTGATTTGGGCTGGTGGGGGCCCTCGTGTAGAAATTTGTAGAAGTGGGCGTGGATGGCAGGGGTGATGTCCCATCATTGAATAAGTAAATCTTCATTTGGTTGTGCTTTGAAGTCAAGGTCAGACCAAGAATGGATAAGGACTGTCTCTATCAGTTGTTTTTTGCAGATGGTCCAGAAGGATCCTTCAGATGAGTACTTGTCTTTGAAGATGCGGTGGTTACGCTCTTTCCAAATGTTCCAGACAATGAAACCCGAGAGCAGCTGCCAGAGGCAGTTGAGAATTAAGTTCTGGTAGGGATTGTCAGCCCATTTTTTGAGAGTATGAGTTATGTTGCCATGAATTCGATCGTAATTTCTACAAAGCATCGTTGCCTTGTCCCATAAGTTGCTAGAGAAAGAACAATTGTAAAGAAGATGGTCTATAGATTCCTCATTGTTGTTACAAAGAAAACATCTCGAAGGTCCATAGAATCCTCTTTTAAGGATATTTTCCCAAATGAGGATGTGCCTATGATGGACCTGCCATAGAAAGATCGATATCTTTGCCCAAGTCCTGAGGGACCAAAGCTTCGCCCAGCCTGGGTCTGGAGGGTCTGGCATGGGAGGAATGAGAATTTGATAGGATTCTTTGACAATGAAAGTTCCTCTTGGAGAGTACCCCCATCTAAGCTTGTCATTGACCTGATTGATTCAAATTTTCCGATTGCTTACATCTTGCGCGATTTGTGTTCTGGTTTCTGTCGGTAGGTGGAGAAGAGGGTTGTGGAGCAGTAACCATTGCCTAAAGTGTTGTTGATCCATGGTGTGCTAGTAGTCCTTAACCTTTGCATTGCCTTGTGGTGGTAGGTAATGTTGTCTTTCGAATATTGGAATCTGCTGCCAAAATTCTGACCAGAAATTTTCCAGGGCACCATTTCTAATTTCCCAAAAACTGTGTTATTGGATGAAGTGGCATTGTTATTTTGCAGAATTCCAAATGAGGGAGCCTTGAGATATGAGAGTGAAGTGTATCAAGTTGTGGGGGTTCTAGTTTGGGGCATATTTTATGTGCCAGAGTTGTGCCCAAGGAGTGGATCTGTTGGATATCCAATTCCACCAGGTTTTTGCACTAAGAGCTTCACTGCTTTTGATTGGGTCCCTTAGGCTGAGGCCTCCCATATGCTTCAGTAAACAAATTGTGTCCCATTTGACCAGAGCCCATTTGTGGATGTTATTATCCCCACTCCAAAGAAAATTACATTGTATTTTCTGGATGGAGTTGAGCACCCATTTGGGGGCTGCGAGAACAGAGAAGATATACAGCGACATTGTTTGGAAAATAGATTTTATGAGAACTAGGTGCCCTATAAAATTGAGAGTTATGCAAGTCCAGGAGGAGATATTTTGAGTTAATCTGTCTAAAATCTCCTTCTAGGTGGAGTGTTTGATGTCTGAGGTGATTAAAGGAGCACCCAGGTACTTGGAGGGGAGAGAGGAGGAAGCAAAACCCAGGGTTCTAGCAATATTTCTTTGAGTATTAGGGGGTGTGTTGAAGAAGAAGATGAGAGATTTGTCCAAGTTGACAGAGGCTCCCAAGGCATTTGAGAAGGTGTTAAGCAAGATTTTAAGGGTGCAGGATTCTTGAATGGAGGGGTGGGCCAGGAGTAGGTTGTCATCCACAAATTTTTGTTGGGTCAAAGGATGACTATTGTGGAGATTCATTCCTTTAAGAGAGATATTTGTGGTGGTGTTTTTTAACATTCGACTTAAACCTTCAGCCATGAGGATAAAGAGAAAAGGGGAGAGGGGATCTCCTTGTCGGATTCCTCAAGATTTGAGGAAGGTGGGGGAGGGGGAGTCGTTGAAAACAACTGAAAATAAGGTAAAGGATAGGAGGGAGAGGATCTAGCGAACCCAATCTTGAATGAAGTCGGAGGCTACGAGAATCTTTTCAATGTACTCCCGGCTAAGGTGATCAAGGCTTTGGAGAGGTCTAGTTTGAGAAACATGCCTAGTTTCTTGGTGGATTTTAGGGAATGAATGACCTCATGGGAAAGAATGATTCCATCCAGGATATTCCTGCCCTCAACATAGTTCGTTTGCTTAGGGAAAATACGCAGGGGAAGTAGAGGTTTTAGCCTATTTTCTATGACTTTAGTGATGATTTTGTAGATAACATTGCAGAGAGCTATGGGTCGGTACTTACTTGCAACTGCATCATTTTCCTCTTTGGGGATCAATTTAAGGAAGGTGGCATTGAGGGCAGGAAGGACCCACTAGTGATTGTGTGATTCTTCCACAATGTCTAGCACGTCCAGCTTTAGCATATCCCAGCATGCATGGAAGAAGTTGATAGTGAAACCATCTAGCCCAGCGGTTGTACCTTCTTTCATTTGCATGACAGGAGAGTCCACCTCTTGGAGAGTGATTGGGTGCATTAGGGAGGCATTGTGTTGATCAGTGACCATAATGGGGATGTGGGCGGTAACTTGTTGAACGGTGTCCCCCCTAGAGTGATTCTCCTCCATGACTAGATCTTCGTAGTAGGAGACCAATTCATTTTCAATGTCCTTGTGATTTTCAAGCCTAGTGTCATCTTGCTTTTTAAGGCAGGAAATTATGTTGTGCATTATGTGTTGGATGGTTGTGTGGTGTAACAAAGAGGTATTGTGTTCGTCGTCCTTTAGCTAGGAGATTCTTGATTTTTATTTCTAGAGCATTTCTTCTTGCCGACATCTCTCCTCTATTTTGGATTGAATTTTTGTTTCTCTATGTGAGAGAGTTGTTGAACAACCTTCCAAGATGATCTGTTGTTGTAAGGTCTCCATGTCCTTTTCCAGGGTGGTTTTTGCCAAGACGATGTTCCCAAGGGTCAATTTGTTCCACTCCTTCATATGTTGCTTCATCATTTTCAGTTTTTGCTTAAATCTGTACATTTTGGTGTGTCCAGGGGGGTGGATGGTCGACCACCATTGTTGGATCATAGGTTTGAACTCTGGGCTAGATAACCATAATTTTTCAAACCTAAAGGGGTGGAAACAGTCTTTGTCCCTTTGGTGCCAGTGAAGGCAAATGGACCAGTGATCTGAGCCTGAGGAAGGGAGAATGGAGGAGGAAATCTCATCCCCAGTTGTTGCAATTTCTTTAGAGACTAGAAATATGTCGAGGCATGAGGCGATATGAGAGATTTTGCCACGTCGGTTATTCCAAGTGTAAATTCCATTGGTGGGTTCCATATCCACAAGTTCGTTGTTCTCAATGAAGTTCTTGAAGCTAGTGTCCTCCTGTGTGAGAATGTGGCACCCTCCTTTTTTTTCCCAAAGATTGGTGATGAATTGAAGTCACCACAGAGGATCTAGTTCTGTCTAGGTTGATCTTGCTTGTACCAGTCCAGAAAGTTCAAAAGATTGATTTTTTATCAGCAAATTGAGGACCATAAATAATAGTGATGAAGCCATGCACGTTCATTCCAATGAGGTGGTAGGATGTTGAGATGGAGTTTATGGTGGTGGTGATGTCATTAAGAGTGATATATGAAGGATTCCAAGCTATTGCAAGACCACACAAGGCCCTGGCCACATCCACTGCAATGGAGTTGTTATTTTTCCAAAGACGAGAAATCAATGTTTGGATATTTTCGTTGGTGGTTTTTGTTTCCTGAATCATGAGTATTGTGGGTTTTTCTTGGTGGATTTTCCTTCACATCATATTGTTTTTGTTGAGACCATTGATTCCCCTAACATTCCTAGAGATGAATTTCATTGGGAACCTTGTGTGTTGGAAGAAAAGAATTCAATGAGTTGGGCATATTGCCCTGACTCCACTAACCTGAAACCCAAAGAGGTGATGCGTTGAAGATTTGTTTTGCACCCTCGCTTTTTGAGATCTTTGACAACCTTTTTCAGGTCATTTGGTGGATTATTTTGTATCCCAAGTCGGCCACACAGTTTGTCTTTGTTGAGGACTTCCTTGAGAATATGGATCTTCTTTGGGGCTATCGTGTGGAAAGCGTGTTTTTTGCATGCATCTTCCAGTCCTAGGAGATCTATCTCCCCTAGATCTAGATCTCCCATGTCTTCATCCATTAGCACATCAAAATCCTAACTGGTGGAAAGGATCGGGTTCTCGGTAGGCGGCGTTGAGGACGGGTTGGGGGGGGTTGATCTTTGTGGGGGTTGGATCTGTGATGGGAGTGCTTCCGTAGTTTTACATGGCTCATGTTCCTTCTTTTTGGGGGGCAGCTGGATTTATTCCTCAATGGGTTCCTCCCCATTCGATTGATGGGAAAGGACTTGAAAATTGTTGCTTGTCGACGGGTCTGTGGATTTGGTTGTGACGTGGGATTTCTGGTTGTTTCATCGTCGGGTGAGCATTGTTCGAAATCCTTCCTCATTCGTGAGTGCAGCCTCTTTGTGAGTTGTGGTTGGCTTGTTATGAGGGAATTATCTGAAGAGGTGTTTGTGTTCATGGCACATGCGGCATTTGAAAGGGACATGTTCATAGTCCATGGTTTGGATCCATTCCATGTCTTCATGCCCCGGGAAAATGGAGTCTGGCAGGGCTTCAGCGATGTGCATGTTGACGAAAATACTAGCATAGAAGGTGTACTTGCTGGTTTTAGTTGTCTCTGTTATTTTGACGAAATTTCCCAGAGTGTTACCAATGTCTTTGAGTGTTTCATCATCCCGGTAGTCTTGAGGAAACGAGTAGAGTCTAAACCAAAAAGGCACCCAGGTGAAGTCTTCTTTGTCGAGGTTGAAGCGTTATGTCTAGTTCTAAAGGTATAAACCTGTCGAATTGAAGAAATAGGGGCCCCCTTCTAGTATTTTGTCTCTGTCATCGAGCCGAGTAAAGATGATAGTGAAGAATTTTTTTGAGCCCAGTTGGATGTAAAAGTGTGATTTGGGTTTCCATTTCGTTGCGATCCAGTTTAGAAGTGCGTGTTTCGTTGGCCAGATTCTATGAATTTTCCTATCAGCACGTAAGTTCTCACATATTCAATTATGGCATTGATGTCAGCTGGTGGAAACTCGATCCTTGGTCGTTCCTCTGATTTTGGAATGCATGTTCTATTTTTGGTTGCTTCTGGGGTAGAATGGGTCATGGACGGCTACGTAGGTGTCGATTATTTAGCAGTATTTGGATTGGGTTGGTCTTCTTGCATGGATTCCTAGGTATGGAGATTTTATGTCGTGCGATCCAAATTTTTTCTACAGGCATCGTTTAGGGCTTCTTTGTAGGAAAGGGAGGAACCCCTAGCTCCTCCCTTGGGGTAGGCAATGGAGGTCTGAAGCAAGAGTTTTGCGGCAAAGGAGACCTGGTCGAGGGTGAGGGCAAGCAGGGGAAGGCATAGAGTTAGGTTTTCCAGCATCACCGGGAAAGGTGGAGCCAAAAAACTCTCATCTCCCAAATCAAAATTTTACTAAAATATATCATCAACCATGTTCTACTTAAATGTGGTTGTTGTTAGTTATTTTATTGTTCTATTATTGTATTCCTTGGTTACGTTGTTAAATGGTTTGTTTGTTAAATGTTAATTTTAATAGTAAATTATTAATTGTGGTATGTAAAAGTTAAAAAGTAAAAAAAAAATTAATACAAAGAGTGAAAATCATAAATGCAAGGAAATTAATGCTGGCAATCTCATTCTTCGATTTTGAGAGGACGAAAAGAATATGCCAACATCTTTAGTTGGTGGCCATGAGATCAATTCGTTCAGTTAAAAGATTCATTAATCCGTCGAACTACAATAGGGGGATTCCTATTAGCATAAAGAATGTTTTGAGCATTTTTTGGGATGTTGATGCGTTTTGCATTTAATTTGGAAATCTTTCATAGTTACATATTTCAAAAGATCAATTCTACTAACTTTGATTAGATTTAAACAAGTGAGATAGCCACGCAGTGGCTAGTCCCTGCCTCGAATCATGGGACGTAGAGGATTGATGTTTCAAAGGTTAAGCATATTTCAAATTATTATTCCAGTTCTTATTTCAGTTCAACGGTACTATTTTCATTTTTATTGTAAATCTCTAAATCTATATGTAACTAGAATTAATTTTAACTGTTATATAATTAAATAGTTTTAATTTATCCATTAGAAAAATTGGAACAATGTTTCCAAAAAAATTAGCAAATAATATTATTACTATAGGCTATGGGTAGATTTTTTCTAAAACTTTCATGTACCTAGAAATATCATCATGTACCTACCTGTTTGATAATATAGTCATCATACTTCTGAAAAATATATCTACTATCGGTTTAAACGATCATTTTTATCAAATTTATGGTCGAACGATTTTTAATTTATAAATTAGCTTCATAAGTTAAGTGTGTTTTCTGCTATCTGCATCTTAGATTCAAAGAGTAATAAGTTGTTTTGTTAATTGGAAATGTTGGTTTCTTCAGTGGTGACGTTGATTCTGTAGTTCCAATTACTGGCACCAGGTTATCAATTAATCAACTTAGTCTTCCCATTACAATTCCATGGTATCCATGGTATTTCGATAATTAGGTGGGCATTTTTTGAACAAAATTCTTATATTTCATCAAATATATACATAGTCATTGTTCTCTCAACTTTCACTGTGATATAAAGTTTTACTAATTATCTTTTGGCAATTGATTAATAGATTGTTGGAGGATGAACTCAAAAACACATGAAATTACATAAACCAATTGCAAATTTTCTTAAAAACGAATATGAAACAGTGCTTTTAGATTTGAAACTAAAACTAACTATTTAAATAATAATATTAACTTAATTTAATTGAGAAAATGGTAATAAAACAACAAAATTATTACTTCTTAAATACCAACCTCACTGACCATTCTTCCAATAGCCTCGTGATAATGGATGACCAGAGACCTAGATTTCATTTGGAAATTATGTCAATGTTAAACTTTTCTCCATCTAGCTATGTTATACTTTTCTCCATCTCCATCCAGTCCATCCAGTCCATCCAATTATTGTTTAAGGTTTGCATTGCCAACCATTTCACCAAGACTGTCTAAATTTCCCATTAGTAATTAGTAATGTAAGTAAGCATAAAAATTAAAACTTAATTTAGTATTTTTTTTGTAAGTTTGGGAGTTAATCTATTAAAATACAATCAAAAAACACAAAGATTGTCCCTGAGAGTGGACAAAAATGGGTCTTCGCTTAGTGGGAAACCAAGCGAGGAGAGACTTGAGAATTTTTCCTGCCCTTAATGGGAAACTAGGCTTACCAAAAAACTTAGGTTTAATTGTCTGTGTGTCTTTTTTCCGAAAAACTAGTAAAGCTAAAAAAGCTAAAAAAACCTGAAAGTAGTGCAGAGGCATGAACATCAAGAACAGGAGCCATCCATAGGAGTTTCTTCGATAACTGGACAGCCACCAAAATCACTATTGTTTTCGTTGGCAGAGTTGTAGTTGTCTGAGGATGGATTCTTGACTGGTAGGCCTGTTGTTTTGATGTCGGGGGCCTTCAGTGAGTTGTGAGTGCCTAGGAAAGTCAACGTGCATTTCGTGCCTGAAGAAGTCGCTTTTGTCGAGTTGTGCATGTCTGGAGCCGTCAACGTGCCACGCGTTCCTGGAGGAGTCGTCTCAACTGTAATTTTGGGAGTCTCTTGAGGCATCAAGGAGTTAGGGTGGGCCGCAAAGGGAGGAGGACAAGTGTTGGGAGAGGGCGAGTTGTGGGGGAGTGGAGTGAGCGAGGTGAGATAGAGGGGCTTGGAATGCAGACACTTGGGAGGCTGAGGAGGGTGTGAGCAAGGAGAGTTTTGACCACCCAGTAGCTTCATCAATGCCTGGAGGTGCGACGGGATGTCGGGAGGGAGCCCGAGATCTCGTCTTCCCAGTCGTTAAGCAATTGTCGTAAAAATCTCGGAACTGAGCGATCAAATCCATCCTGGTTGGCCAGGAAGTGTAAGTGAGGAAATGTGGAGGTTCTCCTGCCATGGCCACTTTGCCCCAGGGTGGTAGTGGCACGCTTGTGAGGAGGCATGAGCGAGAAATTGAGAAGACTGGGTGCAGAGAATAGACACCACCTTGCGCTAAGAGCAAAGGGATGGCGTCTGTGAAGCATTGAGAGAAAGTTCGTGAGGGGGGAAACGTTAAAATGAGAGGAGAGATCACGGGTGGCCAAGAGAAGAGCACGAAGATGAGAGGGTGTCTAAGGTCGCCAAACTATTGGAGCATGTGAGTTGAAGGTGAGTACAGAGGCAGCGTAGGTAAGGGGCAAGAGCCATGGGAGAAATAAAGGAACCGTGTCTCGGGGGGAGGGTATTTAAGACACGTGAGGGGGAGGTGAGGTCGCACACGTCAGGACAGCGCGACGTCTGCAGAGGGAGAGGTGGAGGCCGCCATGTGGACACCCACATCCAGGGAAAACCTAATTTAGTATTAAATTCAATTAATAAATGCATTTGATTTAATGTGAAATGGTAATAAAGTGCTAAAATGAACACCTCTTAAATTAGATTACCGCTACCTAAACTAATGATCTTGCAGTGACCTCACAATAATTGATTTTCTATAATAGTTTGTATTTTACTTGAAATTGATTATTCAATTCGATCGCAAAATAAAGCATTGTTTTTATAATTATTAAATCTATTTTTCTCATTAAGATAATATAAAATCCTTATGACTCCTCATGCATTCATGCCATGAGTTCACTGCATTGAGCCATATCTTCCCGAAACAACAACCCAAGGGTTATGCATGGCAAATAATGAATGATTTTATTGTTTTACGGGTTCATTGGTTTCACCTCACCGCTGCTAGCATGGTTCGGCAGTCAATGAAAGTAAAAAAGGCTTCGAAACGACGTTCATGGTTCAAATGAAGAATGAATACCTACATCCAGTGGGGAAGAAAGAAAAAATCGGGCTCCCCTTAGGTCTTTCTTGCTTGGGAAGAAGGGAGGGCTCAATCTCTATTTTAGATTATTTCCTTTGATTCAATGATGGTTGTAGTATGTTGTAAATCACGCACGCAATGGTGGGAACCAAGGGAAGTAGGATCAGATTTAGTAGCAGAGTCATGGCGCCTATCAATGTAGACCCATTGTGGTCACTGCCTCTGCCTGCCATTTCTTCGTAACCTACCCGAGCTTGGTGACGGGAGAGGAGGCGGTAAACTGCATGGTCAGATTAATATTCCTGAAAGCAAAGGCCGAGAGAACCTTGAACATCACAATGGTCCCTTCCTCATGATCGAACACAATACCGGTCTTAAAGGGCTGGTCCATTCTTTGAATCACAGGAGTATATTCATCATGTATATTTCAACAGATTTCACGGGTACTATCAAATCCCACAAAGGAGATTATATCATACAAAACTGACCCGATATTCCTAGGGCATAAGATTATCCATGATGAAACACCCGATGAGAGACGAGGCCACAATGAGGTTCTTCTTCATTCTCTCCAGGCAAGCCTCAGCGTGCTTGGCTTCTCGTGTGAATGGAATCCCTTGACAGCCTCCCGGGCTCAACCAGGATACCACAACAACACAAATAGTTCATCCTTGGGCTCAACCAGGAGAACACAACAGCACCAATAGCGCATCGTTAGGCCGCAGATTTTTCCTTCTTCATTCTCTCTAGGCAAGCCTCGGAGTGCTCGGCTTCTCTTGTGAATGGAGGCCCTTGCACAACCTGACGGGCCGAACCAGGAGACCACAACAACACCAATAGCTCATCGCCAACAGAACCTGCGTTTGTTGTGGAAGAAGAAATTCAAAGAGTCTTTTTTCCAAAAGCAGAAATGGTACGTACTACTTCCATTCATGCATGTAACAGACATAAATTGTTTTTAGGTATGCAATTAATTTTTAGACTTAGGCATGTAATAAACATAGATTGTAAGTCTGTAATTATTTTTACTGGAAAGGTGTACATCTAACAATGGGCACAATTAATGATTTTTTAACTTTATTTAACTTTAAACCTTAATCTGATGACTATGCATTGAAGATGCTGGCATATTCTTACTCGTCCTCCAAAGTCAATGGATCAGATCAGATTTATTGTTCATAACTTTCTTGCATTTATCAAGTCATCCGTTAACATGTTTACTTTTTAACATTTACCTAATCACATACATTAAAAAATTACTGTAAGTATATGTAATTGTAATTGAACTGCTCCTTTATGACGACATTGCGCTAATTGCTACACTATTTGTGATTAGCATACATTAAAATATATGGACATTAAGGTGGTAACCAACACTAGCTCCGAATTTCACTATGCACCAAATGCATTGCACTGAAATATCGTAAACAAAGATTAGACTGGGAGAATCATTCCAAATTTCACTATGCACCAAATGCATTGCACTAAAATATAGTAAACAAGGATTGGACTCGGAGAAGCATTCTGAATTTCACTATGCACCAAATGCATTGCACTGAAATATCGTAAACAAGGATTGGACTCTGAGAAGCATAAGAAGCGATAATTTGAGCATGTTGAAAACGGATTTGAGAGGAATTTTCTGAAGTGTTCAATCGCATAAAAAGTTGCATTATCAACTTTTCTGACGGAGGTAATATGAAGGCACTTTAAGTCTATCTATGATAGAAATATTATGATATAACCTCCTTTATAATTCTGAAAACGAGAGCAGCGTCGCATATGCCAGACCATGAACGAACAACACGAAGTAATCTCAGAAAAAACTATGGGAAGGTTTTGCAAGTAAAATAGGGTTAGCCGCGATGTCGAGCGTGGGTGCACGATTGTAAGTCATCTAATTGACAGACAAATGCACTAGAAATAGTTAACAGTATAACTAGCACAGCCGCTAATTCGTGGCTGAGAACGCCTAAAGGTAGCAGCTCAGAATGTGTCTCTAATATACTAAGAACATGTGTTTTTAATATAAAATATTTGTGGTAATCTTTTTGTGGTAATATGAAACGTTTGGCTGTATTAGGTGGATAAATGGAACGTGGCAATTACATATCCTTACAGTAATTTTTTAATGTGATTAGGTAAATGTTAAAAAGTAAACATGTTAACAGATGCCTTGATAAATGCAAAAAAGTTATGAATAATAAATCTGATCCATTGATTTTGGAGGACGACTAAGAATATGCCAGCATTGATTTTGGAGGACGACTAAGAATATGCCAGCATCTTCAATGCATAGCCATCAGATTAGGGTTTAAGGTTAAATAAGGTTAAAAGATCATTAATTGTGCCCATTGTCAATAGGTATACTTTGGGCGTAATGATAATGCATAGCCAATCTTATAACTTCATACTCAGAAATTGAAGGACAAATCATGTAATTGACAGACAAATGCAATAGGAGTAGTTAACACTACAATAATAATGCATAGCTAAGCTTATAACTTCATACTCAGAAATTGAAGGAAAAAAGAGAGGTAGTTAGGTTCTGAATCACTCATTTCTTTACTTTCCATTGTTGTAGGAGATACCAAGGAAAATAAACGAAAAGCTTCAGCATATGAATCCTTCATTGAGTTTTCCCTTACCGCATATGGATCCTTCACTGAATTTTCCCTTACTGCAGGAGATATCAGGGCAAAGAAATGAAAAGATTCACCACAGCCCGAATTATGTGGCGAAGCATCTCGCCCTTCAGGTAAAATGGGTTCTTCTGTAAGTTAAGTTAAGTTTTGACAGGCCCTGGTGTAAGTTATGTTTTGCAGGCGTTGTATCATGAAGCGGTGGCTCTATGCAGCATGTTGAGTGGGCATTTTGCTTCCCGTGAACCTACAGCATGTTGTCAGACATTCAATTGCACAGTGTCAACATAGCCTATGTCTCACATAATGATGTTCCATCTCATAAAAGAACAATCATTTATTTTATATCTATATTAAATTGTTTTTTCTGCATCTCACAAATATTTTTGAAAAAAATGCCCACCACTGGGGTATTTAGTCTCATCAAAGTTATCTGAACCAATTAGAAAATCCGAATATAAATATTTGGAAATTATAAAAATCATTTTTAATTTTTCATAAAAGAAATAAGTAAAAATATAATCCAGAACATAGGAAAAAATTGTTAAAAAGATACATATTGCACCAAATTATCACCCAAAACAAATGAGTTAATAAGTTGTTTGCGACTGCTCACGAATTAGAAAATCCGAATATATATATTTGGAAATTATAAAAATCATTTTTTATTTTTCATAAAAAAAAAAATAAATAAGTAAAACCATACTCCAGAACATAGGAAAAATTTGTTAAAAAGATACAGATTGCACCAAATAATAACCCAAAACAAATGAGTTAATAGGTTGTTCGCGACTGCGCTAAAGCTATAGTCCCTCACGAAAGGACTAATAAATACAAAAAAAAAAATACAAAAAATTTCAGTAATAGATATCTAAGATAAAATGTAATGATCTAAATAAATAATAATAAAGATAAAATGTTATGATTTAAATAAATAATAATAATAAATTTATAAAAAAAAAAAAAATAAACAGACAAGAATAATAAATTTAAGAATAAGAATTTTAAAAGAGGAAATAGGTGTGGGGTGAATCTTTTTGTTCTGGGAGGAACTAGATTGTTTTATTAAGCCTGGAGCTAGACTTATCTACTTGAAGCCTACTAGTTGTAAATGGGTTTAAAAGTGGCAAAAAAAATTGAGCTCAAGGAGATGATCGTCTTGGGAGATTCAATGATGGTATTAAGAGCTATAGTCTATTAAAATCACATGAAAACAATTGATCTGGATTTATGCAGGAACACAATGAAATACAGAAATACACATAAACACAGAGATGCAACGGAAATAATGCTTCATTTCATTAATAACAAATGACTGAAATATGCTTATAGACAAAATGGAAATAAATTAGCTAGGGCGCTGGTAGCTTATCTCTGAGAAGAGATGTGGCGGCTACTGGCCTCTGAACTGTATTACAATGAGGCTCAAAGGCCTATTTATTATTGAGAAACAATGGAAAACCCTAAACATCCAAATACCTAACCCTAGGAGATGAAACGCCAAGACTATGGGCCCCGTTTGGGTAAATTGGTACATCAACTTCCCGAGGACGTAACTTTGGCATATGATCTTTGTTTGACGCGCTCAATACCTCGTTAGAAAGATATATCCGAGGAATACAACTTTGATGTGAGCAACATCAAAGGAATTTCCATGTTGCTTCCCGTTTTCTCAAAAAACGTTGTTTAGGGCCTCAAAACAGCTCTGGAAGTTCAAGACCCAAAAAACTGCTAAAAATAGTAAATTGTGTGGAAACTGAAAAAATGAAAGAAGCAATGGTGAGGGTCCAAGTGGAATAGGTGGGTGGCCACCAATATCCACTTGAATCATTCCTCCCCCCTTAGGAATCAATGGTCCCCATTGCATTGAGTTCCTCCATGAGATGAGAAAACTTCTGCTGAACTTGGTCCCTAGTGAGCCACTTGCCTTGGTGAAGAAGTTGACATGCTTTGACAACTCAATATAGGGGTATCCTTTGTTGTCGGGTGTGCTTGATCTGTGTATCCATGATCTGATCAGTTGTGGATTGTTCCATGCAGTCTGGATTTAACTCTATTGGTGTGAGTTGTTCTTTCATGTCGGATGTGTCTAGTAGAGGTGGAAAGTACGACCGAAGGCGGTCCACATTGAACACTAGGTGCAAACCAAGGAATGGTGGAATACTGAGCTCAAAGGCATTGCCCCTTACACCCTTGGTGATGGTGTATGGCCCATATCGGAGTGGGCGAATCTTGCGGTGCGGTGCGGTCCAGTGAGGTGCTCATTTTGCAAATGTAGCCACACTTTGTCGCTCGCCTGGAAGTTGTGTGGCACCCGATGTTGATCATGTCACTGATTGTACTTAGCATTGGCTATGTCCAAGATGTCATGAACCTGTTGGCAGATGTGATGAATGCGCTCAATGAATTTGCTTTCCTTGTTCGCCTCAGACTAGACATGAGTTGAATCTGCCTGAGTAGCCGCAAATGGCATGGCTACGTCAATGGGACATAGTGGCTAGAATCCCAAGCCCACCTGAAAGGGGTTGTGGTTGGTTGAGCTATGGAGAGCTCAGTTGTAGTTGTGTTGTACATAGGGGAGGATCTCATCCCATGTGCATGGATGATTTGAGTTGTACATGCACAGAATGTGTACGATCATCCAATTGATGACCTCTGTTTGGCCATCAGTTTGCGGATGAAAAGTTGTGGACTTGGTGAGCTTGGCGTCCGGCATCGACCAGAGGCTGGACCGAAATGTACTGAGGAACCTGTTGTCTCGATCTGAGATGATATATTGTGGGATCCCAAAGTGTACCCACACTTGTTCAAAGAAGAGTTTAGCAGTGGTTTCTGCTATGATATTATTCTTGCAGACCGTCATAATGGACATCTTCAAGAATCTGTCGACAACCACAAAAACACAGTCATTGCCATGCTTAGTAGAAGGAAGGCCCGACATGTAATCCATGGACATGGATTCCCAAAGTCGACTAGGGGTAGGCAGCAGAGTATAGAGGCCTTGCTTCTTGATGGTCGGCTTGGCAATGGCTCAAGCAATGCAGGAATTGATACATATTGTCAAAGGTTCAGCCAATAGAAATACTTTTGCAGTACTGCCATGGTTTTCTCGACCCCGAAATGCCTAGCGACCCGACTGTTGTGCACCTCCCAAATCATCTTGGCACACTCACTTGAAGGAACACAAAGGTGTCCCAAGTAACATAGCAAGGCATCCTGGAGGTAAAAATTGGGAACTTTCTTACCCTCCAAGAGCGTATTGTATGTGTGACCGAATTCTGGATCACTTTTATAGAGAAGCCGCCATTCGAAAGTCTTCTGCCCACAAAAGTTGAGGACATTGGTTAACGCCACGATTGGTGGTTGGATAAGGCAGTCTGCAACATTATTGGTGATGTCTTTCTTGTACTTAATGTTCAAATGAAACTGTTGCAGTTATGTGGACCACTTTTGATGGTGATCGTTCTACAACTTCCCTTATGTCTGTATGAACTGCAGGGGTCAGTGGTCTGTGTGGATGACCGTTTCCTTTCCCAAAATATAATTCTTCCATTGTCGGCAAGCCTACACAATGGAATACATCTCTTTGTCATAAGTGGGATACTTCCGCACTGTGTCAGAAACTGTCTCATTGTGATATGCCACTGGGTGCCCCTGTTGAGTAAGGACTACCCCAATAGCATAGTCAGAGGCATTTGTATCGACCTCAAATGGTTGTTGCAAGTCTAGTAATGTGAGCACTGGTGCAGAGTAGAGGCGATGCTTCAAATATCTGAACGCCTTATGTTGAGATTCAGACCAAAATATTTTTTCTTTCGCTCCTCCCTTGGTGACTTGACTCAAGGGCAAAGTGATATGAGAGAATCCCAACACAAACCTGCAGTAGAAATTGGCAAGACCCAAAAATTTGTGGAGCTCTATTAGGGTGGTTGGGGTTGGTCAATCCTGAATGACTTGGATCTTAGTTGGATCCACATGCACCCCCCACTCATCAATAATGTATCCCAGATATTGAACCTGGGTCATGCCAAAAGTGCACTTCTTCAAATTGGCACACAACTTTTGTTGCCGTAGTGTTTGGAGGACCGGTCGGATGTGGTGGAGGTGCTCTTCCCAATTCCGGATGAAGATCAAAATGCCATCCAAGTACACCACTACAAATGAGTTGGTGTATGGCCGCAAGATGTCATCCATTAGCCTCATGAAGGTTGCAGGGGCATTCGTCAACCCGAAAGGCATGATCAGCCATTCGAAAAGGCCCTCCTTGGATTTGAAAGTATTCTTCCACACATCAGAGGGTTCGATTAGTTCCTGGTGATACCTAGACTTCAAGTCGATCTTGTTGAAATATTTCGGCCCCTTGAGTTGGTCCAGAAGGTCATCAATCTGTGGGATCAAGTACCTATTCCGGACAGTGATCTTATTCAATGCCCAATAGTCAATGCAGAGTCTCCAAGTTCCATCCTTCTTCTGCACCAACATGATCGGGCTCCCACGGGGCGATGAACTCGGTCGGATGTGACATTTATGCAACAGCTCCTGAATATGCCTCTTGATTTCGTCATTTTCCAGAACAGAGTGCCGATAGATTGGTCCATTGGGCAATGGTGCACCTAGGGTCAAATCGATGGGGTGCATGACCTGGCAGTGTAGAGGCACCCCTGCGAGGGAGGTGAAGATGTCCTCGTAATCCTCCACAACCTTATCCATCTGTCGTTGTCGTGTAGAGGGGCCCTGTCTGAAGGTCGTGGCCATAGTCTTCTTCTTTCCCTAAGGGTGGATCATCAGGAAAACAAATTTCCTGGTTTTAGAAATGAGCTTACTACATTGTTTTGCAGTAACCAAAGAGATGGCGGTAGGCAGTGCTATCTCCGGTATCCTGTACAGCTTATTGCCCAAAGTAATAATAACAGCACGAAGCCTGGACTCATACACAGCATGTTGCTTCCACAAGTATGGTTGGCCTAATAATACATCAGAAACATCAAGAGGAGCAATGTCACATAATACCTCATCTGTGAAGGGCTTGATGTTGTAGGGAAGGCGACATTGTTGGTTAATGCAAAGGTCCCATCCTTGGTGTAGCCACCCGATGGTGTATGGTTGTGGGTGTGCAGTGGTCAACAAGCCCAACCACTTCACGACCTCTACTGAGATGAGGTTCTTCTGGCTCCCGCTGTCGACAATGAATTGCAACAGGGAACCCTTTACCCACATATTGGAATGGAAGAGGCGCTCTTCCTCCTATGGATCTTATGGTTCCTCCTTCTACATATTCATGGTGGCAACGGTGGCGTTGGGATCCGCATTGATAATTTTCTTCCTCATGTCATTCCCCTTGTCGGGTTCTGATTTAGAGTCGAAGCATGCATCTGATTCAGAAGCCTTCAACTCGACTACCAACGACTGCTTGGCCCGACACTCACGTGTGTTGTGAGTGGAGCTCTTATGGAACTCACACCACTTCCTCAAGGCCTTTTTTGGCTTCATGGTGTTGTTATTTGCTTGCGTCTTTGGTGGGTTGTCCTGGGTCACCCCGCCTTGGCTTGGTCCTTTGTTCTGTGGTTTGGGGGTACCTTTCCTTTGATTTTGATTCGCAGACCCAAAGTATCGCTTCTTCTGTTTGAACTTCTGCTCAATCTTGGCAGCATACCGGTATGCCGCACCAAGTGAGGAGATGTAGAGGAACTCCATTTCCTCTTGAATGTATCTATGCAGAAAAATGCGGTACTTTAACACCAAATGTTTCTCCAAATCTTTGATACCCAACTTTGTGCATAGGGTGTGAAACAGATTCGTCATCTCATGCACATCTTGGTCCCTTTGTTTCCACAGCGTAGTCCATTGTATGTATTTGTCCTCATAGCTCCCCACGGAATAATATTATTCCTTGATGGCGTCTCGGAAAGAATTCCAAGTGGGTGTGACCAAGAACAAAGAGGGTTCCCCCTCGCCTTGTTTCTCCCAGCAGGTTTCCCACCAGTCCTTGACATGGGGGGTCGACTTTGAGAAGTGCAAAAATAATCCTTTCTCAGTCGGAAAAGTCATGAACCGAGAAATATCCGTCTAGCAGATTCAACCATCTATCTAAGACATCTGCATCTATTTGTCCCTCAAATATGGGAATGTTAAAGTTTACTTATACCTTAAAAGGAGTGGCGCCTCCAAAGTGGTTGTTGGATGTAGATGCGTTGTTAGTGGGCAGTCGTTGAAGGATCTGGGCAAAGTTGTCCGTCATCACATTCCTTTGTTTCTTGAGGGCCTCCTCGAGCAATATTTTGATAGGATCTCCTACTCCCTCATCTTTCTTTTATTCCCCCATGGGCGGTCGTCGGGGTTTGTGAGGCTGATCTTGCAAAGGTTCAACCAGCTCGAGCACTAACTCCTTATACCCCGACCTCATTGGGGACATGCAAAGAAGGATCGAGAAAGAGTAGAACGCTCTGATACCACTGATTCGGATTTATGCAGGAACACAATGAAATACAGAAATACAAATAAACGCAGAGATGCAGCGGAAATAATGATTCATTTCATTAATAACAAATGACTGAAATATGCTTATAGACAAAATGGAAATAAACTAGCTAGGGCTTTGGTCGCTTATCTCTGAGAAGAGATGTGGCGGCTACTGGCCTCTAAAATGCATTACAATGAGGCTCAAAGGCCTATTTATTATTTAGAAACAATGGAAAACCCTAAACATCCAAAGACCTAACCCTAGGAGATGAAACGCCAAGACTATGGGCCCCGTTTGGGTAAATTGGTACATCAACTTCCTAGGGACGTAACTTTGGCATACGATCTTCGATTGACGCACTCAATACCTCATTAGAAATATATATCTGAGGACTACAACTTTGATATGAGCAACATCAAATGACTTCCGATGTTGCTCCCCGTTTTCTCAAAAAACGTCGTTTAGGGCTTCAAAACCGCTCCGGAAGTTCATGACCCGAAAAAATGCTAAAAATAGGAAATTGTGCGGAAACTGAAAAACTAAAAGAAGCAATGGTGGGGTTCCAAGTGGAATAGGTGGGTGGCCACCAATATCCACCTAGATAAACAATGTACTTCAAGCCATCCTAGGTTAGGATCCATATCCTAGCCTCCACAATTGGGAATTGTCTAACTATTCTATGTTTTGGCCCTTTTCGCTGGAATCCAATGACATTAATCTAGACAAAATCACTATTTTTTGTTGTTTAAATTGCATTTTTGAATGCATAAATGGATTCGGTGTGCTAAAAAATCCATGGAGCACTCTGATTATACAGACATAGTCCCTCAAATTTGAATATCCAACAATTTATTGTCAAATTTCACGAAAAAATAAACATAAAATATCCTTGAAAATAACCAAAACATAGAACATTTAGACTACATCCATTTGAAAATATTATCTTTTATCACATCAAAAGGGAACACAACAGCTCTGCAAACCCATATATCAAAATAACTTCACATATAAACAAAGGCACTCTTGTCAAAAATGGGTTTCCTCCTCAAGTCCCATTCCATAATCAATGGCAAGCCTCCTCTCACATATTCCAATGAGCAGAGTTAAGCCAACTCACATAGAACCAATTGGCAGAACTATCGTTCAGTTCATACGCTGGAAAAATGGGTTGACTAACTTGAATAAAATGGTAATTAGTGTGGAGGTTTTTCAAATGTTAGAACTCAATGGAAAGTGAAAGTAGCAAAAGAGAATTGACTCTAGGCCAATGGAAATTTTCCAAGCATAAATAGAATGAGTCAACATCCTCTGGTGAATTGGTCTCTCTTGTCAACAAAGAGGATTCTAGATCTCCAAGCTATTTTCCAGCACTGGTAGAGTTTACAACTAGACTCAATCAATTTTGAGTTCACTTAAAGGAGCTTCAGTTTGTTAATGACTCGTTGGGGTCTTGTAGCTCCTCACTTTGGCAGCAGTGTCTCCAGCCGAAAGAGGCCATGTTTGGCTTGGAGTGGTCATGGAGGTCAGGATCATTTTCTATGGAGGCCGAGTGTTACTTTCAGGAGTTCTCTCATGAGATGCATGAGAGTGGCTACCTAGTAGAGTGAATCGTTGAGGGTTTGACCGAGTTTTTGCAGTACCATGTTGCTCTACCCATTAGTAACATTCAGAAGGAGAATTTTTATGTCATTACCTCGTTGGATAGTGAGTTGATAGGAGGATGTTTCACGTCTTCCAAGTTGGTTTAGGACCCAGGTATCATGTTCAATTTCAATTGGATTCAATTGGTGGAGTGTCAAGGTTTAATGGGATTGCTTGAGGACAAGCAATCTTTGGGAAGGGAGGATTGTCATGTCCCCATTTTTGGATTCCCTTATTATGCGGTTAGAGTCACTTCAGGAGGCTTGAGTCAGCCAAGTGAGGGGTGATACTATGTCATCATTGAGCTTGGAGGGTTTGGATGAGTTTTATAGGCCCATCTTAGTTTATTTACCATTATTCATCATCAGGATCATTTCCGCACAACTTCTTCTTGATTCCGTTGCATTCCGACGATTTTCGTAAAACGGGGTTATTAATGGTCATATTTTAATTAATTACACTAAAGGTACTATTTGGAACTTGTTTCTTGGAGAAATACCTTAGTGTAATAGCTCGTTGGAACTAAGGTAAAAATATCTACAAGATGGGATGATGAAAAATGACTTTCAATGGCCGGAGAAATCACAAAGGCGAATTAATCACTTTTTGGAGTAAAAAGATTCATTAAATTAATAAAGTGATTTTATGAGAAAATATTAAAAATGAATTAAAAGTCACTTGAAGGGAAAAGGGTGAAAAGGGGTATAAAAGAGAGATAGGGGCTCATATTCTCTCATGAATGCATATTGTGAATGGAAAATTAGAAGCAGAGAGGATTCAGGGCAATTTCCTTCTTTGTTTTGTGGAGTTTTGGACGAAACCACAACCATTGACAGAGTTCGGTGTTGAAAGACACACCATAGTCCGTCGGGAGGACCACATAGGTTCTTCATTCAGCTACAAAGATCATATTATATCATCAAGGAAGTTTACCATCAACTAGGGTGCGGATTTTCCAGTTGCAGTTGTGTCAGCGGAGGTTTTGGGAAGAGTTTTGCAGTAGTTGAGGATCGCTAGGCCCAACCTGTCAGGGAAAGACATATTCCTTCCAACCCATTTGAGGAGGAGTCGGGGTGCCCCAGTAGAGACAGTTATCATCTGATTCTGACTGGTAAATCTCCCATATCATGCCAATTTGTTAGTTGGCAATGCGTGGAGGTGTGAGTATCCATCTGGGGTTCCAACTGAGCAACAGTGAGTCGGTGTTTCATCTCAGATGCTAGGAGAGTGTGCTAGGGAGCAAGGTGACCCATCTGAGACAGATCTCAACAGGGTGCATTTCCCAGTTTGGAATTGCAATTTTTTGGCTTATTTGCGGTTGTAAGCAGTGTATTCATCATTCCATGCGAGAGATCTTTAGCGCATGCCTAAGATCCATTCATCTGGCATTATCATTGGTATTTCTCAGTATTTTATTTTGTATTCCAGTTAAGATCGTTACTGTTCATATCTAATTAACGATATCTAGCTTGAGTTTTTCGCATATTGATTGTATTATTATTATTTTGTTGAATAAGAATCGGTGCGTTGGTTATGGTTCCAAATTTATTTGCATGCATGATATAAAACAAGTAAACACAACAAAACGCATTTAAAAAACCTTGAAACACAGTCAGAACCCCTTTATAACTCTGCCAAAAACCCCAACGCATTAGATCTGCAACATAGATCTTAGAGATAGTAGTTAATATTTCGATCAGAGGATTCGGGGATATTATAGTGGCATCAAAATTGGTTTTCCTACCAAGCTAAGGGGAAAATCAGTGAGGAGTTATTTCAGCTTGTTTCGACTAAATTACAGTGGTGATAACCTGCACTTATACCTTTAGATGCAGTAGTAGAGAGAAAAGTTCAGATCAGATATGGAGGACAGCGTGACGAATATTCGTAACATTATTGCATAGGGGCAACAACAGTTGATGCAGGCTATGGCTGTTGGATTTTCATTAGTTTCATTAACATTATATTTAACATAGAATTTTGTATTCTTTTAACATTCAATAATCATACATTGAAATATATAAAAGCAGCAGACAAGCAAGCACAAGAGGACACAGATTTATTCTGGTAAAACCCCAAATTCAGGGAAAAACCTAGCCAACTTTTCTTAGAGAGAATATTCCAATACAACCATGAACAAGCTCTAATAACAAGAGAAAACCAACAATGAAGAACCTTGATAACAAATAATTATCTCTTCTTCTTGTAAAACCCTAGCAAGGGTAGACAACTAATCAACACCACAGAACTGGTACCAAGATAGCACACCACAGAGCTGGCGCCACTGGTAACTAGTAACTGCAACTGCAACTGCTATGACAACTGGCACGAAGCAACTGGGAAACACCACACAACCTTAGTGAAAGTCTTCCAGAGGCAGCACTCAAGAGATATCACCAAGAACCATCAATAATATCCTTCCCCGAGTGGGGTGCACTCTCCAAGAGAACCAGAAACCAGAAATAGTGAACCTGTGGTTGCAACTGCCTAGTGCACACTGTAGAAGGAGAACAGTGTGGTTGTACTAATGAATTGACCCAGACTTGTATTTATAATAATCTCGGCGCTTGTCTAGGGCCGACTTCTTATTATGGGTCTTCAAATTTATTTTATTATTTCTATGGTTCGACTTCTCTTCCTGAAAATTATATTTCCACTTTATTATTATTTCCTGTGGGCCGACTTCTCTTATGTGGTATTCTATTTCACTTTATTATTTTCTAGGGTGTTCTTAAATTGTTCAATGGTCTTCCTTTGACTTCTTGAAATCTTCTTCTTCTCTAAGAAAAGTTGTCTAGGAGAAAAATATCTCTCGTGGCTACCAAAACATCAACTCTCCCTCTTAGCTAGGGAGGTATATTTCCACGATGTATTCATCTAGTAGTCCACTGACTACTCTACAATAAACTAGTAGCACACAGCTACTACCATGCCATCAATAGTTCAAATCATCTGCCACAGTGTCCACGACTATGCTACAATCAACCAGTGGCACACAACTACTTCCAAGCGCTCTGGTAGTCTCCATGGAAATCAACTAGTAGCACATAGCTACTACAATGCCATCCAATGGAACACAATTGTTGTCAAGTCATAGTAATACACAACTATTGTCATAGTCGTACACAACCATTGTCATAGTAGTACAAAACTATTGTTCATTGGTACAAAACCACCGCCAGTGGTACACAACCACCACTATATTAGTACACAAGTATTGTTTGATGATACAAAATCACCGCCAATGGTGCACAACCACTACTATAGTAGTACACAACTATTGTCCAGTGATACACAATCACCACCAGTGGTACACAACCACCGTAGTAGAACACAGTTATTGTCCAGTGACACACAATCACCTCTAGTGGTACACAACCACCATAGTAGCACACATCTATTGTCCAGTGACACATAGTCACCGCCAGTGGTACATAACCATTGTAGTAGCACATAGTTATTGTCCAGTGACACACAGTCATTTCCATAGTCTCACGACTATGTTGTGATGTTTCTCCTCTCCCAATGGTCTCATTCACACCTATCCACCTTGCATAGCGTAGGAAAGACTAATATATGGCAGTGCATTACCCCCTCAGTCACCTCACATGATTGATCTAGGGAACCCTTGGCCAGAGGGGTTAGTCGGCTAGAAGATAAACAACACACCTTCCTCTCAACGGGAGTGGGCATTCTGCATCACACCAAGCTTGTCTCTGAAGTACTCATACTTCACTCTAGACAAAGGCTCAGTGAGAATGTTTGTTATCTTCTCATCTGTGGATATGTATCGAAGCCCCGCGGCTCCTCTCTACACCATGTCTTGGGTGTAATGGTATTTTATCTCTATATGCTTCACACAACTTTGATTATCACAATATATCAAATTTGGCTCCAACAATAGATCAAATAACACTGCAAGCAGCTTCTGAACCCACATTGCTTCACGGCTTGCAATATTGGATGCTATATACTTTGCATCTGTTGTATTGAGTGCCATTGACGTCTGAAGCAACATCTTGATGTGTTTTTCTAGTCCACTGCACTCCCTGCCCATTCAAAGTCTATATAAGCATGCAACTTCACATATCCATCCAAGACATATCTCAATCCATATCCAACTATACCATGTAGGTACCTCAACACATATTTTGCAGCTATCCAATGTACACGTCTAGGCTCAACCATGTATTGACTCAAAGTGTTCACAAAAAAATATATGTCTAAACTGGTGTTAATCGGGTACATTAAGGATCTGATCAACTATATGTACATCATGAGATCCACCAAATCTGAAGATGAATCACTCAAGAGCTTCAGATTTGTCACCATCGGTGTGACCATGGACTTGCAGTCCATCATCCTAAATCTCTGCGAGATCTCAACTGTATATTTTCCTTGGCTAAGGAAAATTTCATCTAGTCTCTGCCACACCTCCAATCCCATAAAATCCATATCCTTCATTTCGAACTCTAAAATGAGTTCCCTCTTGCACCCATTTGTGAGCTTCTCATCCCCTGTAAGAAATAGGTCAACCAATATCAAGGGGCAACCATCCTCATGCTCATCAAAAATAATTGTCTAGCATATCCTTCCCTGGGTGCCTGCACAAAGATTTCTTCAATCTGTCGACATGACACTCATTTCTCATGTATCTTTTGGTTGTTCTATGTACACTTCTTTTGGTTACTGGAGCAAGTGTCTCATCATAACCTTCTCCCTCTTTMTGGGAGAATCTTCTAGCCACAAATCTCATAWTTTACTTCTCTATGCTATTGTTTGCAACATGCTTGATCTTGTAGATCAAGTACTTGGAAGTCACCACTGACATCCCTTCTGGTCTCGGAACCAAGACAAAATCCATATCCCAGTCCTTTTGACTAGCTTCTTCCTCTATCACTSAAACAAGGGAATCCTCCCAGGAGGTCTCATATCTCCTCGAAACCTATGAAGCTTCGATCTAGCCTTATAAACTCATGACACCTATCTATCAGTCCTGGAAGACGTCTCTCTCTACCATCTGAATCTGATAAGGAATATGCCACTAACTCTCTGTGAGATCAGGCTCACTCTGAGTTTGCATGCTCCCTCTGAAGATTGAATCCTTCTAAGTCTATATAATCTCTGGAGCCATCTGCTCTGAAGTCTAATCTCCTATGAATTTTCCTAGGGAGGTTGCTCCTCCCTATTGGATCATGAGGGCAGACTCCCTCTGAACTTTATCTCCTTTTGAGATAGTACTTGGTGGGAACGCATGGTTCACCATTGGTGCAGCCATCTGATCCTCGTCATGGTATGGCTCATCAATGCCATATATTTGTATCCTTCAAAGTATCACGAGACCAAGATGTTTTCTTCCTGGTCACTGAAATGATTTTGGGTAGGCCCTTCTGGCTCTACTAACTCTTCTCGATGAAGAGTGATCAACTGAACTAGAGGGATATGTACGGTCATCTTCAGAGCCTTCTGCTCCTTACAATCAATCTCTATATGAGATACTTTGTATCCCACAAAAGTTCCCTTCTCGCCATAAGCTTTTGACTTCGTCCTTTTCTCCTTCATTACATGGATGTGTACGGTTATGTACATAGATCTATGTATGGATAGTATGCTCCATGTCTCAACTATAAACCATCTAATATGTTGCCTCCTACAACCCTCATTATATCTCCCTCTTAGAGCTATCACCTGTGACCTGCCCGAA
Source organism: Picea engelmannii (assembly GCA_009831015.1). NCBI lineage: Eukaryota > Viridiplantae > Streptophyta > Pinopsida > Pinales > Pinaceae > Picea > Picea engelmannii. The sequence goes on along the minus strand of ML783262.1, from coordinate 421,980 downwards.
ATAAGAGCAACAACAAGAGAAAACAACAGACAAGAATAATATTCTTATAATAAGAACAATAATAAAAACAAGAACGGGAATAATCGTCACGGTAGCTCCTTCTCAGAGTTATCATTCGTGACCTGCCTGGAACAAGAGCTAAAACAAAAATAAAATAACTAGAATTAAGAAAAACACTCTTCCAGTGTTGTGACCAATCATTCCTCCATGGTAACCTCCCTAGAACAAGAAACGAGAAAAACAACATCTCTATGGTAACCTCCATGAAATTTACAAGATAACATCCCTGAAACAAGGTGAAAAACCAAGAACATCCCATAGAGGAGATCAATTTATCTTGTAAACAGTGCATCATTAATACTGAACAATGAGATTTTACTTAATTATCATCATACCAACAATATTCAAGTGTTACTAAACATTTGATAGCAATAGTACTCAACAATAATAAACTTCTAAATATTGTTGTTCTAGTTACGACACTTACTTAAGTTATAGCAATTTAAAATATCAACCTTGATATGCAAACCTGATATGCAAACTTGGAGTCTAGTTGCGGCTATCCCATTTTTCAAATACTTTAGGAGACATTTTCATTGATGCCTCCAACTCTTGAGCTTCCTCTGAGTGCACTAGATCTAAGATCCCTTTGGATCTATTGTCACTACTTGTATAAATGTCATTTTTCCAAGTGTATGTTTCCTGCAAACACCCTCATCTTATATACAAGTACACCATCCAAATTTGTCTTCTAATCTAAGACATTACATTAATAAGAAAATGTTAGAAATATGAATCAAAAGGTTCAATGTCCAGGAAAATGTCAACAAGCCTAAAACCCTAAAAATTCAATTTGGACAGAAAGTCGATCTGAGAAGTGCAATAGGTGCGCTAGAGTAGGGCGAGTTGATCAGTGATGGAGTCTATCCCAATTGATTTTATAATAAGTGCTCGACAATCTTGAAAAAGAAAATTGTGCAGCGGAAAATCTCAGCAATGTGGCAAATCTCATGATCTTACTTCCAGCGATTACATTGTTCTGAAGGAAACCTACTCTGATACCATGTTGGATTTTCATTAGTTTCATTAACATTCGATTTATCATAGCATTTTTATCGTCATTTAACATTCAATAATCATATACTAAAATATATATAAGCACTAGATAAACAAGCACATGAGGACACAAAGATTTATCCTGGGAAAACCCCAAACTCAGGGAAAAACCTAGCCAAGTTTTCTTAGAGAGAATATTTCAATGCAACCATGAACAAGCTCTAATCATAAGAGCAAACCAACAATGAAGAACCCTGATAAAAAATACTTATCTCTTCTTCTTTTCAAACCCTAGCAAGGGTAGACAACTGATCAACACCACATAAATGGTACCAAGATAGCACACCACAGAGTTGACACCACAAAGTTGGCGCCACTGGTAACTACTACGAAAACTGGCACGAAGCAACTGGACAGCATCACACAACCTTAGCACAACTCTTCTAGAGGTAGCGCTCAAGAGAGATCACCATGAACTATCAAAAATATCCTTCCCCAAGTGGAGCGCACTCTCCAAGAGAACCATAAACCATAAATAGCGAACCTACAGATGCAATTGCCTAGTGCGCACTGCAGAAGGAGAACTGTGTGGTTGTACAAATTAACTGACCCAGACTTGTATTTATACTAATCTGGGCACCTGTATGGGGCCTACTTATTATTTTGGCTCTTCAAATTTACTTTATTATTTATGTAGGCCGACTTCTCTTCCTGGAAATTATATTTCCACTTTATTATTATTTCCAGTGGGTCGACTTCTCTTATGTGGTCTTCTATTTCACTTTATTCTTTTTCGGGGTGTTCTTCAACTATTCAATGGTATTCCTTTGACTTCTTGAAATCTTCTTCTTCTCTAAGAAAAATTGTCCAGGAGGAAAACACCTCCCGCAACGACCAAAACATCAACAATGGCAAGCCTTCAAAACAATGCAGGGACCAATGGAGTTAGTGGTTCAAAGAGGCAGCAAACAGGACAGAAAGGACATGATGAGGAGTTTGCATATTGTTTGAAGGAGTATCAGGAGCTTGATACGGCATTTCATGCAGACATGTCATTCAAGGATTTTTGCACCATCAAACATCCTGAGTGGTATGAACCCCAAGTATCAGTGGACAAGAAGGTGAAGGTGCCAATGAAAAAGGTTGATGGTGCATATGGCCAATGTTGAGGATTCGACATCATACCTTATTAGTGATGCTCATGATGATGAGAATGTGTGTGAGGAGGAGTTGGCAGCGGATGAGATACCTTGTGAGGTTGACCTCATTTCTTGGGAGATGTGTATCAGAGATGAGAGAGAGGTAATTGGTTTTGAGGAGGTTTATCCACATGGGTCACCTATTGAGATGGATCCCATTTCTCAAGAGGTGTTTTTGAGTGATGTTGGGCAAAGTGGTACAACAGATGTTAGGGTGTACTCTGATGAGGATTCCATAGTTGACCTTGGTAGGAGGAGTCACGAGGTATCACTTCAGCATGATGTGGATGTTTGTTCATGTGAGTCACACCATTTGACAGGGAAATTGAAGGTTTGCAAGGACATGATTGTGGCAACCATGAGACACCTCAATGACTCACATACATTGGTGGTTGATTTTTGTTGGAGGGCCACTATGGCACAAAACAGCGTGGGAGGAGATCTTTCCCTTGCGGATTTCATTACACTCTAGGAGGCCGTGGTAGTGACTAGATCTAACTACCTACACCTTTTCACAGATAGGGATTATCTTCTCGCAGTGGGTGGCATGTACCAGGGTGCATTGGAAGGGAAAGAGCATGAGGTAGACAAACTTACCTGTGAGCTAGTGAACACACAGGACTCCTTGGAGAGCACATAGATGGTCCTTCAAAAATCTGAAAATTTGAGTTACAGGTAGAGCAGCTTCGAGAGGAGTTGAGTCGGGCATCTCTTTCATCCATTTCAGTAGACAGTCAATCATATACATCAACCTTCTCTCGGGAGGTTGTCAGTGACATTGTCGAATTGATGGAGGAGCCTCACATGATGGGTGAGCATGAGGGGCATTCAGACTTACAGGAAATTGTAGGGAGGTATGACATGGAGATTTTTTAGTATGCACACGTGTTGCAGGAGCCACCACCTTTCGTGAGCTCCTTGATCGCTCATGATGACATAGTTGAGCATACACTCATGGATTGTGGAGATAGGTACATTTCGGGTGAGGACACATCCATTTGGGATCCAGGCTTAGTTGACACCCGTGATGAGGACATGTCTATACAGGATCCAGGGTCAATTCATACTCATGTATTGGTTGATATAGTGGTACATCCAGGATACAGGATGGTACCGAAGGATGTAGGAGTATGCAGTGGTATACAAGGGCATACAGTGATGAGCAATAGTCTGCAATGGCATGCATAGGTGTACAGTGGCGCACATGGGGGTGCATTAGAGTGCAGGGCAAAGGCATAATTGATGGAGCATGGAGTTTCCAGTGAAGAGCGTTCCGCTCCGTTGACGCAGTGTGTGGATTTTGGAGATCATATCATCAACAGTCGTAGTACCTGTGATGATGGAGAGAGTAGAATTGACCATCAGTCAGCGAAGACACCTTTGGGATGTGTATGATGGCATGGGAGTAGCATGGAGTCTAAGTGACTGCTCATATAGTCCATCGGTGTGCATGGATGAGTTCTTGGTCATACCCTTGGGATTGACTAATGTATGTGACACTTCCCAGTCGAGCATACAGTCGTGGAGGTTTTTGCTACCATTCCTTGATGCTCCCATCAGGTACAGTAGGACATGGGAGGATTATGTGAGGCAGTTGGATGAACCCTGGGTCGTTATAGATATGACAAAGATTCTCCATTTGGGGCATGTGGACAGTGCATAGGTTGACAGAGGCAAATTGAGGGACGACATGATCTACTATAGAGATGACCCATATTTAGTCTCTAAGTCCACATTTAGGGAGATGGTCGTGAGGGTGGCGTACGATACATCTTGGGCAAGGCAATCTGATAATTTGTATGAGTTTGAGGCACCATATGAGACATGGCTATTTTTCAGTGGGGTGTCTAAACTCCAGGCTTTGCCTGCATACATTGTCAAGAGTGAGGATGGCAGATTTCTTTGTGTGGGTTGGTAGCAGTAGGACAAATTAGTAGGCACAGGGTCAATTCCTAGTGTATGGTTTTCATTAGTTGGTGGCATACAGGGTTCAATGTATTGGCTCAACTGGATTCCGACAGTTATCAGTATGGCACAGCAACAGTCAATGAGAATTGGAAGTGGTGGACTTCCAAATTGGCTATGCGATATGACGATTCATTCGATCGGTAGTTTGCTTCACTTCTTGATGGATTGGGTTGCGCCAACGAGCAATCTACTTCATTCTTGGATTGTCATGAGAGGGCTTGTTAGGATTCGTTCTATATGGCGAGATAAGTTCTCTCTTTTGGTTCCTAGGATCGAGTATGGCAGTGGATTTGCAGACTTTGGTTCCACAAGAACACCTTTACAGATTTTTCTTTTTGATAGCAAGCCCAGTCTTTACATGTATTTTAGCATGGGGTTCCAAGAGTGGGGAATCCAGTATGAGTACAATGGACAGACAGTGATGGCCAGAGTGGTGCAGCGTCAGCATGGTGATATCTTTCAGAGATTAGAGTGGGACCCTGGGATTACAGGGTTCGGCATTTCATTGACTGGTAAAGGTGAGTGGATCCTTGTAGGGGGGAATCATTCATATTTTCCATTGAACTTCAGTTTTGAGGAGAGAATTTCACTTTTTAGTGAATCATTGAGGACTTGTAGCTCCTTAATTTGGCGACAGTATGTTCAGTTGGAGGAGGTCATGTTTGGCTTGGAGTGGTTGTGGAGGTCAGGATCATTTTCTATGGACGTCGAGTGTTACTTTCAAGAGTTCTCTCATGAGATGTGTGAGAGTGGCTCCCTAATAGAGTGACTCGTTGAGGGGTTGATCGAGTTTTTGCAGTACCATGTTGCTCTACCCATCACTAACATTCAGAATGAGACTTTTTATGTCAGTGCCTCGTCGGACATAAGTTGAGAGGAGGATGTTTCACATCTTCCAGGTTTGTTTGGGACCCAAGGTATCATGTTCGATTTCAGTTGATTTAAGTTGGTGGAGTGTCAGGGTTTAATGGAATTGCTTGAGGACAAGCAATCTTTGGGAAGGGAGGATTGTCATGTCCCCATTTTTGGATTCCCTTATTATGCAGTTAGAGTCACTTCAAGAGGCTTGAGTCAGCCAAGTCAGAGGGGTGAGACTATGTCATCAGTGAGCTCGGAGGGTGTGGATGAGTTTTATGGGACCCAACTTAGTTTATTTACCATTATTCATCATCAAGATCATTTATGAACAGCTTGTTCTTGGTTCCTTTGCATTTCAACGATTTTCGTAAAACGGGGTTATTAATGGGCATATTTTAATTAATTACACTAAAGGTACTATTTGAAACTTGTTTCTTGGAAAAATCACTTAGTGTAATAGTTCACTGAAACTGAGGAAAAAATATCTACAAGATGGGATGATGAAAAATTATTTTTAGTGGCCGAAGAAATCATAAAGGCGAATTAATCACTTTTTGGAGTAAAAAGGTTCATTAAAATAATAAAGTGATTTTATGAAAAAATATAGAAGATGAATTAAAAGTCACTTGAAGGGAAAAAGGTGAAAAGGGGTATAAAAAAGAGATAGGAGCTCATATTATCTCATGAATGCATATTATGAATGGAAAATTATAACCAGAGAAGAGTCAGGGCGATTTCTTTCTTTGTTTTGTGGAGTTTTGGATGAAACCACAACCATTGACAGAGTTTTGTGTTGAAAGACACACCCTAGTCTGTCAAGAGGACCGCACAAGTTCTTCATCGAGCCATAGAATCAAATTATATCAGTAGGGAAGCATAGCATTAGCTAGGACGCAGATTTGTCAGTTTCAACAGTGGCAGCGTGAGATTTTGGGAAAAGTTTTGCAGCAATTCAGGGTCACTAGGCCCAATTAGTGAGGGAAAGACATTCATTCCAACCCATTTGAGGAGTCAAGGCGCATCGGTAGAGACAGTTATCATCTGATTTCGACGGGTAAATCTCTTAGATCGTGTCAGTTTGTCAGTTTGTAGTGCATGGAGGTTTGAGTATCCATCTGAGGTTCTGACTAAGCAGCAGTGAATCAGTGTTTCATCTCAAAGGCTAGGAGAGTGTGCTAGGGAGCAGGGTGACCCATCTGAAATAGATCTCAACCAACTGTGACGAATATGGCCATCAAGGCGCACATTTCCCAGTTTCTAGCAACAATTTTTTGGCTTATTTGCCACTACATGTAGCGTAGTCATTATTATATGTAAGAGATCTTTAACACATGTCTCGGATCCATTCATCTAGCGTTATAATTGGTATTTCTCAGTCTTTTATTTTGTATTCTAGTTAAGATCGTTACTGTTCAGATCTAACTGACGATATCTAGCTTGAGTTTTCCGCATATTGATTGTATTACTGTTATTTTGTTGAATAAGAATTGTTGCATTGGTTATAATTCCAAATTTATTTCATGCATAATATAAAACAAGTAAACACAACAAAACGCATCCAAAAACCTTGAAACGCAATCAAAAACCCTTTATAACTCTGCGAGAAACCTCAGCACATCAAGTCTGCAACATAGATCTCAAAATTAGCAGTTAATATTCAGATTAAAGGATTCGAGGATATTACACCCATGTTGAGAACAAGCGAGGGTGCATACCTTGTATGCTATTACAAGATGCAAATCATTCTTGCCCTACTGAAGATCTAAGAGCTAATGGAATTCATGGAACTATTTATTAGATAGTGTAGGACTATTTCATCACAGTATGGGGCTATTTCATCCCAACATGGGACTATTTCATATATATTAGACAGTATGGAATAAATTCTTGACCTAGTAGATAGTAACGGTGGATTTCAGCGCAACTTTCACGACTAGACTCGGTCTCAACGCAAAGATCTGTTTTATCCTCATCAAAAATACATTGTTGTACCGATAGCAGCTACTCCACCCTTCTCCCTTTCTTCTAAGGCCTGCATTTATTTTTAAAATCCAGAAACAATTAGGATTATTGCGATCTTCGCAGTAAGGACTACAATCTAAATACGGTCTCTGTTTTGTTTACAGATCAACATTAAAAGGAAAATATCAATCATATGATAAATTATCAAGAAATCCAGTGAACACAAAAGTTTGTCATCAGAAATCCAACCATGCTACCCACCATCATTGTTAAAAATTAACAAAACTCTCAAGTCCTAAAGCTCATTCCATTATTTTCAATTTTGCTCATCAAAGAACCTAGGAAAATAACAACTATCAAGTTTGCATATTTTGTTTGGAATGGCGACCCAATTACAAATAAAAACCAATCTCTTTTGGTTATTATAAAAAATATTTATTTATTAATAACTTTTAAACTTAATCTCATACGTAAAACATACAAAAAAAAAAAATATTAACAAATCATATATTACAACTCTATTAAAAATCAAAAGCAAAAAGCTAAATGAAATATTTGATCCATTAATTTATGAGTGAGAAACAACACAAATCTGAGATAGGACAATTATGGTGGACAACTCTATTAAAAATCAAAAGCAAAAAGCTAAATCAAATATTTGGTTCGTCAACACATGACTTGGAAACAACACACATGTGACATAGGACAATTATGGTGGACATTAAATAAACACGATTACACATGTCATTATTAAGAATAATAGTACACAATTTGAGTACAATTAATACTAACAAGAAGCAAATTTAAGTAAAAATTTGTTGATTAAGTGAATCAATGCTATTAATTTTAAAGGGTGGAAAAAATGTGGTTGTTGTTAGTTATTTCAAGCAAATTTAAGTAAAAATTCGTTGATTAAATGAATCAATGTTATTAATTTTAAAAGGTGAAAAAAAATGTGGTTGTTGTTAGTTATTTTATTGTTGTATTATTGTATTAAAGTTGTGTAAATATTAAATGATTTGTTTGTTAAATATTAATTTTAATAATAAACTATTAATTATGTTATATAAAAGTTAAAAAAAATAAAAAAAAAATTAATAAAAAATGAAAATTTATAAATGCAAAGAACTTAATGATAGCAATCTCATTGTTTGATTTTGAGAGGACAAGAATATGCCAAGCATCTTTAGTTGGTGGGTGGGATCAATTTTTTTAAATAAAAAATTCATTAATCCATCAAATTTCAATAGGGAGACCCATGTTGACATAAAGAATTTTTTAAGATTTTTTGGATGTTGATACATTTTGCATTTAATTTGAAAAATTTTCACAGTTTCAAAAGAACAACTCTACTAACTTTGATTAGATTTAAATAAATATAAATATTAAAAATGTTGTGTTATCAATTTTAATTAGATTTAAAATAAAATACAAATAAATTTCAATAATAGATATCTAAGATAAAATGTTAGGGATCTAAATAAATAATAATAAAGATAAAATGTTATGACCTGGGAGATGAGCTCTTGATTGAAAAATCTGCATGCATAGAGCAGACTTGAAACTAACTTCTTAGAATTCGAGCTTTGTGGCTAGGGTTTCCTTGGCGGCAGACCCTTCACTTTGCCTTTCTTTCCAGGTGTCCCCACGCAGATTTTGTAATCCGTCTCTAGTCTTGGAGACTGCCCGACGATTACTTGCGCTAATGAAGCTACCATCTCCACGACTCTTTTTCTCTGCTGCAACGTCTTTCTTTCAAGATTTTTTTCTGCGGGCAAGTTTCTTATTTTCCCGTCATTCGATCTATGGCTTCTATTTGTGCGGATCGGGCTCTTTGTTCTGGAAGAGACGCAATTGTTTGGTGGTGGTCATGGTTCGTCATTTGTTGTTGCGGATCTCCTAGTTATGCGGTGTTCATGCCTCGGATCTTTCGTGTCGCTCAGATCGAGTTTTTTTGTCCAGATCTAGTTTTCTTTTGGGTGGTGTTGCAGTTTTCGATGCTCACGATCTTTGCTTTCTTGGTCGTCTTAGTCTTACTTTTTGCTCTGTCGGAGCTATCACTGTGGCGCTTGCTCTATTTCTTGCAGGTGTAAGTGGTGTTTTCATCCAACCTCCCTTTCTAGTTACAGGGTCGTTGTCAGGGTTTGATGCATACCATGAGTTTCATGTTTTTGGTTTCAAAGTTTGAATGTCGAGTCCAGATTTTTAGTGGCGAAGTTTTTGAGTTTTTGGACCCTCTTATTCTTGAGAGGTTTGTATGCCGCTCAAATCTGGTTTGTCCCACCTTTGAGTTCTCTTTGGAGCTTTGCTTTGTTGTCTGCTCTCGGCAAGGGTTTCTAGGGGTTTTCCTTTTGCAGTTTCATTTTTATCTCTAGTTTCACTGGCACATTCAAGATTCAATGTATTCTCAAATCAAGGTCCTCTAGTGTGGAGTTCCGGTGCCTTATTCTCATATGTATGTTGGTGGGTTTAGAGTTTCGAGGTCCTTAGTAAGGGTTGCGGTGTTGATTGCATTGTGGTCAGCACTTTGAGGTCCTTCTATTGAGCGTGCAGTTTTTTTTGCCGCTCTTTTACAGCTATTTTTTATGGGTTGCTAGGATTTTCTGCTAACTAGAGTTGTTGATTTGAGAATTATATACCACTCTGATCTGGTCCATCCAGTCACCAAATTTTATGTGATTATTGACAATTTTCTCTTATGATGGAGGCCATGTTTTCTGATAACCTAAATAAATAATAATAATAAATTAAAAAAATAATAAGAAGAAGAATAAATTGAAGAATAAGAATTTTAAAAGAAACGACATGTGTGGGGGAATCTTTTTGTACTAGGAGGAACTAAATTGTTTTATTATGCCTAGGGCTAGGCAATATCTTCAACAATTGTGCTGAAGCTACTAACTGTGAATAGATTTAAAAGTGGCAAAAATACTTGAGCTCAAGGAGATGATTATTTTGGGAGATTCAATGATGGTATTAAGAGTTATATTCCATCATAATCACATGAAAAACAATGTACTTCAGGTCACTCTGGGCTAGAATTTATAATCTAGCTTTCACAATTGGGTATTATTTAACTGTTTTACATTTCGGTCTTTTTTATTAGAATGCATTGACATTAATTTGAACTAAATCATTGTTTTTTGTTATTTAAATTGCATTTCGGAATGCATAAATGGATTCAGCATGCTGAAAAATTCCTGAAGCATTCTGATTATATAGACATAGTCCCTCAAATTTGAATATCCAATAATTTTTTTCCAGATTTCAAACAAAACTAAACAGAAAAATTCATAAAAAAAAAAATCAAAACATAAAACATTTAAACTACAGTCATTTGAAAAGATTACCTTTCATCAAAAGAAAACACAACATCTCTGCAAACCCATGGATCAAAATAACTTCACATCTAAACAAAGACACTATGTCAAAAATGGGTTTCCTCCTCGAGTCCCATTCCATAATCAATGGCAAGCCTCCTCTCACATATTCCAATGAGAAAAGTTAGGACAACTCACATAGAACCAGTTGGCAGAATTACCGTTCAGTTCATATGCTGGACAAAGGGGTTGACTGACTTATTTGTGTGGAGGTTTTTTAAATGTGAGAACTCATTGGAAAGTGAAAGTAGCATAATCGAATGGACTCTATGCCAATGGCGATTTTCCAAGCATAAATGAAATGAGTCAACATTCTCTGGTGAACATCCAGATCTCCAAGTTTTTTTTCATCACCGGTGGAGTTTACAATTAAACTCAATCACTTCCAAGTTCACCTGAAGTTCCCTCATATTCCTAATTTTTATAACATTCTTCCTTTCTGTCTCCCAGAGCCAAATTTGTGGGTTTTCTAATGTTGAATTTTCAATGAACAATTCAGATGTTTTACCAAAAATAGTGTGGAATAAAGAAATTTCAAGTATCTATTTTCCAATTTTTTCAAGGTTTTCACAAAGCAACAATGGAAGACATATTGATTGGCAGAACTTGAAAAACACATTACAAAGACATGAAGAATAGCAATAGTGCAATCTTAACGAATGGAAACATTTTCGAGGGCATCCTACACCCTTGACTCCAACTCAAATTTCAAAAGCAACTGGAAGTGAAGGTCATTAGTCAGATCCAATGGAGGTAGAAAATCCAAAACCACTTCTGGCTGAAGAGAAGAATGAAACTCAAGGTCACTTATAAAATTAACTTGATATGTATTTCAAAACTATTTTTTTTTTCCAGTCTTTTGAATGGCTTTCATTTCAACACATATCATGACAACTTAATATTAAAGTGGACAAGCTTTTAAAAGAAGTCTTACTTCTGCAAAGAGGTACTTTCAGTTACTACAAATATTTTGAAAACACTGAAACAGAAGGAATGAAATTTCAATTGTGAATTTTTAATGTATACATTCTGAATATGATGAATAGAAGATAAAGACACCATAGTTTTTGTTTTCTTTACAGTTATATTGTATATTGATATTAGCCTAGATGTGCCTGCAGGTGTATAGTTTTGATGTCCATCCAATGGCGACCCTGGAGGCGAACCAGGAACCCGGATCTCTAGGACCTCTTAGTCCTTCCCTGGAGCCCATCCCCTGGCTGCAGGTCTCTGCTTTCCTAATTAGCCTTTGTCAGTGACCCATAATACTCCTTTGCTCAGGTCTGTCTCGGTTTATTAGTGCATTGGGATTGTCTACGTTCGGACCGTCTTTCTCTGTCTCTTTTTTTGTCATCTAGTCCAGACAGGGATTGGTTTTTTTTATCTTTGATAGGCCCGGGCTCCCCTGACCAACAACTGTTATACAGCATCTTTCGCCCTCTATTTTCGCTCCTTCCCACTGGCCCGCACTCTCCCTTTCGCTGTTCTGTTTTTTCTAGTGGGCCTGCAGTGGTCCCTCGGCCATTATTTATAATGGACTCTCTGTCAAATACTCTTATGCAGCCAGACGACGAACTCATCTGGAAACAGGTGGGTCTTTTCAAAAAAGTGGACACCCTTGAAAAAAAGCTACTGATTCTTCCCTCCAAGCCCATTTCAAACAGCCTTTCCGTTCCCGCTGATTTCCCTGTTGGAATAGGCTCTCCTCCACTGACAGAAGCCCCTGTCCCGAGAACCACTCCACCTGCTCCTGACAAGCTCCTCCCTGCTTCCAACACCTCTTTACCTCCTGACTGTTCTAGCCGACCTACCTTTCCGGACGTTCAAAGAGTCCCTCCATCCTCTCACCGAGCTGCATCATACGGTCGCAAGGAGTGGAAATCAAACAGAAAAATCAAGCGTTTGGTGTTGGGCGATGGAGTGGGCTTAGAAGACCTTTGCAAAATGTCCATCTGTGCTCTGGTAGGTCGTATATCTTACAAAAGTTTGAGCACACAACCTCTGGAGGACTGGATAAAGATTAAGTGGTTTCCTCTCTTAGGCTACTCCCCGGAAGTCATGTACCTTAAAAAAGGTTGGCTCTGTTTCTACTGTAGATCTCCTGAAGATGCTTCACTGTTATTATCTTCTTTATGGGTCTTTGGTGGAAGCAGCCTCATGCTCAAGCGCTAGCGAATGGCTTTCAATCCAGACACTGACTACTTTCAGCTCAGACATCTTTGGGAGATGCTCCCGGGTCTTCCACTTCATCTCTGGAATGAAGGAGCCATTAGAACTATAGGCGACTCCCTGGGCAAGTTCATTGCTTTTGACACAAAGTCACTCACTGGCTCCTTGAGGAAAATGGGCAGAGTTCTGGTCGAGATGGACATAACTGCTAATATGCCGGAAACTCTAGAGATCGAATGGAGAGGACGGAAATTACTACAGAACATGGACTATCTCGGACTCCCGTTCCGCTGCAACCGATGCCGTGAAACTGGCCATCTTCGTCGAACTTGTCCTGGTAAGTCCTAGATTGACCCTTCTGATGATGCCGACCTGCACCTAAACCCTCCTGACTTTATGGATGTTGATCCTTCCCTTGCGTTCTTGGTTTCTCCCCCTGAACCTCCCTACCCTCCCTTACCTGGACAAGCAGAATCTCTGACGTCTAAGCTGTATCAACTGTGCCCCACTCTTTTTAATTCACTCACTGCTGCTGAAAAGTATTCTGTGAATTGCTCCCAATGGCTCTCTTCCTCCTCCTGCTCTAAGCCTCCCCTTCCAGAAGCTGAGATGCCACAGCCTCCCTCTTCCCTGGATCCATCTCCCGTCAGCTCCCTACAGACTACCATTGATCCTACACTTCTCCCTGCCCCCTCTCCCCCTTCGCTCCCTCTTCCACCTTCCCTGTCGACCAAGCAGCCTAGTCCTCCTATTTTTTCCTTTGAACCGGAAGATTCCCCAGTTGTACTCCCTGGTTATAGACAGCCTAAGGAAGACGAGGATATCCTATTCGTAGCGCTGAGCTCCTCGACCTCTACACCTTTTCTCCCGGATAACACCTCACAATTACCAATTTATCGAGGAAAAGAGCTCATTGCTCCATCTTCAGAGGCTGGCACTTCATCTCCACAACACACTGGAAAAGACGCCAAAACCTTTGCATGGTCGCGAGGTATAGGCGTAGAACTCTCCCCTCTCCAGACGAGAAGTTCCAGAAAGAAAAAGGAGCTATTGAGCTCACAACAAACTGCTCCTGTCGTCCCCTCACAAGATGGAAAGGCCCTTAGAGCTATGAAGGCCTTGGCACAATCCAAGTAATGATTGTGCTCTCCTTAAATATGAGAGGGATCGGAGGCACCCTCAAGGCTGCTTCCTTCCGAAGACTGCTAGAGCATTCGAAACCGGATGTCATCTTTCTCCAAGAAACCCTCTCGACTAATCAAAAATCCAGAGACTTCGTGCATCTTTTTCGCTCATCTTGGGTCACAGCGGCTGTTAACTCCATTGGAAACTCCGATGGCCTATTGGTGGCTTGGAACCCTGGTCTTTTTTATTTGAAACCCTTCCTGACTTGTGGAGGCATTCTGTTGGTAGGCCGCTGCTTAGCTACCAACTAAGAGTTAGCATTTCTAAATGTCTACGGCCCCTGTCTGGACAGATCGCAGTTCTGGACTCACCTAGCAAACAGTGGTATACTTTCCATCCCGAACCTCATTCTTGGCGGTGATCTAAACATCATTCTCTCAGCAAACGAGCACTGGGGAGGATCCTTCTCGTCTGGTCCAGGCAAAGCTTTCTACAGAGATGTCCAAGAACCTGATCGATGTTCTGCCGGCCCGACTGGTCCCTACTTGGCGAAATGGGAGGTCCGACACTAAGGCTATTGCCAGACGACTCGATTGTTTTTTAGTCTCTGATGGTTTCTTGTCTTCCACGGGTTTCTCAACCTCGTGGGTGGAGCTCCCTTTCTTTTCCGATCATGCTCCCATCCTCCTTCAGCTGAATCTTCCCCTCCTGCACAATTCTTTTCCATTCAAGTTCAACCACCACTGGCTATCATTTGTTGACTACTCCGCTCTAGTCCAATCTGTCTGGACAGATCCGTGCTTTCAAAGTGAAGAAAACCCACAGTTAAGAATTGTTTGGAAACTGAAGGTTCTCAAAGCTCATTCAAAATCTTGGAGTAAAGTTAAGAAGACAGCAGAGACGTCCCTGCTAAAAAATCTGGAGTCTGAGATTACTCAACTCATTTTAAAATCAACTACAGTCGCCTTGTTTGTGGAGGATTCTGTTAATCTAAAGGCGCTTGAGAGAAGTAGAGACTCCATTTTGCGTGAGGAGGAAAAGTGTTGGAGACTTCGCGGCCGTGCGACCTGGCTAAAATGTGGAGACTCAAATTCTAAATTTTTCCACAAAGTGGCAAGCTACAACAGAAACAAAAAATTAATTTGGTCAATCGAAAGCAAATGTGATGGGCTTCTCCGTGGTCAGGAATCAATCAAAGCCGAGGTTGTCTCGCATTTTGAACATCCATTCAAAGCCAGCAACAGCCACAATCTTCTAGAGAAATGTTCTACTGCCAGCCTTTTCCCACAATTGGTTTCAGCAGCTGAAGCTTCTGACCTCTACAAGCTTGTCACTCTGTCGAAGCTTAAGGAAATTTTGATCCATTTCAAAAAAGAGAGGAGTCCAGGGCCCGATGGTTGGACGACCGAAATCTTCACTTTCTTTTTCGATTTCGTTGGAGCGGATCTCCTCCAGATGGTGGAGGACTCTCGCATCAAAGGAAAGATTTCTAGAAGCCTTAACTCCACCTTCCTGGTCTTGATTCCTAAAGAAAACAATTCGGTCTCCTTCAATGACTACCGATCGATCTCTTTGTGCAACCTCATTTATAAGGTAATATCAAAAGTTATATCTAACCGGATCAAGTCGTTTCTTGAAAGGAGTCTTTCAGCTGAACAACTGGGATTTTTAAAGGGCAGAAAAATTCAAGATGCCATTGGAGCAGCGCACGAGAGCATCCACAGCATCAAACAGAGAAATTTTAAAGGCATTGGTCATGAAACTCGACCTCAAAAAGGCTTTTGACAACATTGATTGAGAGTTTTTGAGACTAATCCTACACACAGAGGGTTTTGGAGACAAGTTTACTGACTGGATTTTGTCCTGTGTCACTAGTGCTAATTTTGCAGTGTTGATAAATGGGGAGGTGACTAGTTTTTTTAAAAGTGAGAAGGGGCTTCGTCAGGGATGCCCACTCTCTCCTTACCTCTTTATCTTAACTATGGAAGGCCTTAGCCTTCTCTCTAAAAGCATCTCCAAGCACCGCATCTCTGGTATAAAGGTATCAAATTTCATCAAGATTGTTCATCTTATGTTTGTTGACGATGTCCTAATGTCAAAAGTTGATCTCGCGGAGTGGTTAGTGATCCTGGACTTGCTACAGCTCTTCTGTTCTGTATTGGGTCTGTCCATCAATTTCTCAAAATCCACTGTCCATTTTTGGGGACTAACTGAGGCCGAGCTTTCTCTCCTCAAAGACTCCATCCCCTTCTCTTTTTTTTATCTGAATGAAGGCTTCAGATACCTTGGTTACCAGCTGAAGCCGGGAGCCTCCTCCTATGTAGATTGGAGTTGGCTAGTGGCAATTTTCGAAAGGAGAATTGGCTTTTGGTGTAATAAATGGTTGTCTCTGGGTGGGCGATTTACCCTGGTCAAATCAGTGCTAGAAAGTCTCGTTGTTTTCTGGATGACTCTAGAGCGGAACCCCAACAAGATCATTATTATGCTTCGAAGACTCTCCTTTAATTTCCTGTGGAATGGCCATGCTGGTAAGCGTCGCTTCCATCTTTGCAGCTGGCATTCTCTGTCAAGACCTCAAAGGGCAAGGGGTTGGGGACTCAAGAACCTATCTACCTTCAACACGGCCCTTTTGGCTAGTTCATTCTGGAGAGCAGTCTCACATGACAGCATTTGGCACCGAATTATAATGGATAAATACCTAAGATCCTTGCCCCTTTTCACCTGGCTGCGAAAGCCATCTCTATTACAGAAGAGGGCTTCACCCTTTTGGAAGGATCTGGTCTCTTCCTCTCCAATGATCCTTCATTGGCTCCGTTGGAAGCCAGGATCGAGCTCTGAGATCAAACTTGGAAGGGACAAAATCCTCGAGTTGGAGGATCATTCGATTCTCTCTCCGTCACTAAGATTGCAGCTTGGTTCTTTAAACTTTTGGTGTTTGGCACAGATGAAAGTATCATCCCGCGTCCCCCCTCTTCCTGACAATTGGATGAATAGTAGCGATCTACACCTTAATGGATTGATGGCCACGGAATGGGATACCTTCACGACTGCACTAAAAAGTGCCAGAATCTCTCTCACAAACGCGCAGGACTCGTTCCTTTGGGCCGGAGGAGATGCCTCTAGCATCATTACCGTCAAAAACTTATACGCAACACTCCTGCAACCAATGGACCTTGATGCTGACATTTCGTGGCTCCTTCAGTTGTGGAAGTGGTCGATTCCACTAAAATTTAAACTCTTCATCTGGCTCTATGTTAAAGAGAAAATTCTCACTTGGGAGGTGCTCCGTAAGAGAGGCTAGCAGGGCCCTGGGATCTATCTCCTATGCAACCGAGCCTCCGAAGACGACATCCACCACCTTCTTATACATTGTGATTTTACAAAGGATGTCTGGAATCGATTGTTACATCATTTCTCTCTTACTTTCTCCTAGATCGACACTACCATCTCAAATTGTTTTTCTTTGTGGTTCACTGAAAAATCTGCTCCGCATTGTTTGGCTGCCCATGTATGCTGGCAGATTTGGATAGAACGCAACAAGGTGATTTTTGATGAGCGCTCTCCCTCCTCTCTTGCAGTAGTTCACAGAGTTTTGGCTACCTTCTCCTGGCAACCGTCCACTATAAAATCCTTCCCTTACAAAGCTTGTGAGTTTAAGATGGCTGAAGGTTACACTTTAGCTTGTTTTGACGACGCTGCACAGTCAAACAGATTATGTTGTGGGGCAAGAGGCACCTTCAAAACCCATCCATTGAGGATCACAAAGTGGTTCATCAATTGTGGCGCAAGTACAAATACCAAAGCCCAACTTTTGGACTTATGGGCTTCTCTCACTCTTGCTTCCTTTTGATCTTTAAACCACTTACATGTTCTTCTAGACTGAGAGTTATTATCGACTGGATTAATCACAATTGCAACCTCCATTCAATCCATATTGAATGCTGAAAGCAAAAAACACAAGAGCTGTCCAAAATCTTCACCAATATCAATTTCCATCATATTTCTAGATCCCACAATACAAAAGCAGATGCTCTCTCAAAGAGGGCTCTAAGCGAAGTGGTTGGGAGACTCTCAATCAACCACTATTATAGAGGAAAAGAGAGTCCTATCTCCTATATCAATATCTTTGAATTATAATGGCTGTTTTTAAGTAGTTTTGTGGACAGCATTTGTAAGCTTTTGCTTGCTTCTCCTTCCAATCTTCCTCTTGCTATAGTTGTCTTGGTTCTTTTCCTTTGAATCACTGCAGTCATTGATTGTAATGGTCCTTTATTGGCTAGTGCACTGAACATGTTTTTCAGCTTGCTGCTGCCTACTGTAAACAAATATATACCCTATATAAATTTGAGAAAAAAATTTCTTAGAAAAAGTGTCATGTAAATGGAAGGAAACATGTAAAAAGAGGTCTTTCTCCCTACCAAAAAAACCTATTTTTTTGGATCAATTTGTTAAAAACTTGTAAATGAATCTTTTTGGAAAAATAGAACAAACACCAATTGAAAGAATCAATTACTTTTTGGAGAACTATTCAACAAGGTATTCATTCCTAGTTATTTTGTAATTGCTACAACGCTGTACCCGAATTCTCCTTTAAATACAATCGTCCTTATGTCTCTGTTTAAAAAATAAAAGGGGAAAATTTCGTAAATGAAATCAGCTGCAGTTTCAATTTGCAGAACATCCTGACAGTTACAGTGTCAATTTGAAAATGTTGTTCATGTAAAACTGAGCTACCATATTAATGAGCACCAAAGCACAGAAACGCCTCTTGCCCGTAGCGATGCCAGCTGACCTGTTGTATCTGGGGTCCATGTAGAGAACAACCGAGGGTGCATACCATGTATGCCGTTATAGGATGCAAATCATTCCTGCCCTGCTAAAGATCCAAGAGCTAGTGAAATCCATGGCACTATTTATTAGATAGTGTAGGATTATTTCATCGCAACATGGGACTATTTCATATATAGCCGACAGTATGGAATAAAAGTTTGACCTCGTAGATGGTAACGGTGGATTTCCGCCCAAGTGTCAACGCACGGATCTGTTTGATCCTCATCAAAAATACACTGCTATACTGGTAGCAGGTACTCCACCCTTCCCCCTTTCTTCTAAGATCTACATTTATTTTTAAAATCCAGAAACAGCTAGGATTATTGTGATCTTGGCAGTAAGAACTACAATCTGAATATGGCCTCTGTTTTGTTTACAGATCAACATTAAAAGAAGAATATTAGTCATATGATAAATTATCAGGAAACCTAGTGAACACAAGTTTGTCATAAAAAAATCCAACCCTAGTACCCTCCATCATTGTTAAAAATTAATAAAACTCTCAAGTCCTGAAGCTCATTCCATTACTTTCAATTTTGCTCATCAACATTAAAAGAAGAATATTAGTCATATGATAAATTATCAGGAAACCTAGTGAACACAAGTTTGTCATAAAAAAAATCCAACCCTAGTACCCTCCATCATTGTTAAAAATTAATAAAACTCTCAAGTCCTGAAGCTCATTCCATTACTTTCAATTTTGCTCATCAAAGAACCCAGGAAAACAATAACTATCAAGTCTGCATATTGTGTTTGTAACGGTGGGCCTCCACAAAATAACAAAACACTAGTAGCAGGGGCTCAAGAGAGGAAAAGAGTACAACAAATTTGATAAAGAAACGTCTGGTGGTGTGAAAACACACCATTGGTACTGACTGTTTACGCCCTCTCTCCACGGATGCGGCGAGCGAGCTGGATGTCTTTGGGCATAATGGTAACCCTCTTGGCGTGAATGGCACACAGGTTAGTATCCTCGAAGAGCCCAACTAGATATGCCTCCGCCGCTTCTTGCAATGCAGCCACCGCCGATGACTGGAATCTCAAATCCGTCTTGAAGTCCTGGGCAATCTCCCTCACCAGGCGCTGGAACGGTAGCTTCCTTATCAGCAGCTCGGTACTTTTCTGGTACTTACGGATCTCACGAAGGGCGACAGTACCAGGCCTGAATCTGTGAGGCTTCTTCACTCCCCCCGTTGCCGGAGCGGACTTCCGAGCGGCCTTTGTCGCAAGTTGCTTCCTCGGCGCCTTACCGCCAGTCGACTTCCGAGCAGTCTGCTTCGTTCTCGCCATGTCTCTTTCTCTTGCTTGGCTCTGCAAATTCAACCACACAACACTGATACTGTCATTGCCACAGAACCGCATTCTGTTTTTATTCACAAGCGCACCAAATCTTCTTAATTAATTAATTAATTCTTTCAAAATTCAATTTCGCGCCAACACATCTCTACCGTCCAATTTCCATCCCTAATCAACGGCTGGGCTTGTGATCCTCCTCTCCCACCACACGGATCACGATACCTTTCCTTCGTATTACTAAATGTAATATATACACAAATCTACTTTTTATTTTGTTTAATAATAATAATAATCTAATTATGTCCATTACACTCTCATACTCATATATGTTATTTTGAATAGATTTCTTAATCAAAGTTAACATAACTCACTGGTTAAAAAGTAATAGAGCATAATTAGTTAGAGGAACTTCTACATGTTGGGACTAGGAACCTTCTTCAATAATCAAGCTTAAGCATATGCTTTACTAGAAGGTTTGTGCATAGCTTTAGACTCTTGAATTCATTTTATTACAGTGGTGGAAACTCAAACACAATCATAAAGTTGATACCCATGAAATCCCCTAAGTCGATTACAAGCTTGTTTTTGTATTGGATTGAGCTCAGTTGGAGGTCAACAACTTCCAAAGGATCTCCTTCTATCAGGTCTTAAGGGAAAATAATCAACGTGTTGATTCTCTTGCAAATGAAGCCACTACCTTAAAAGTGGGGAAGCTCGAGATTAATGGTTCAATAAATTGCCAAGCCATACCATAATCAAACTCTATGCACTCAATGGTAAGTATCGTCGTATTAATAATCCATATGTCAACCATGCCCCTACCTCATTTCCAATGCAAGGCAATAAAGATGAAGAGACCCAAGCTCAACCTTCACATGCGTGAGCTCATGGAAAAACAGGTATTTGAACCCTTGAATAGATTATATCACAAGCGAGGTGGGATGGAAAATTGTTGAGCAAAGCATCAAAGGGGCCACAAAATGTTATCTCACCTATTCAACCACTTCTCGGTCAATATTGTTGTTGTTTACATGTTGGTAACAATCATTCCTAGTATAGTGAAATTAAGGTTTGAAGGATATTTAGTGGGGTTGCTTTTTCTAAGTTTTGTTGGTATAGGGGAGCTTCTATATTTTCAAATTTTATTTGAATTAAATCATGGTTTCCTTGGTTTGGGTTGCTTCAACTCAATTAAGCAATCATTCTTGAATTGAGGGGACTATTTCTTTGATTATTCCATCTTTTTATTTAGGATCCTCAAGTTTTTTTGTTCTCGGAATTTGACATTTAGGGCGAATTTTGGTGGAGATTTTGTGGATTGGATGGTTCCCCCTATTTTAGGAATCAAATTTGTTCTTTAGTCTCGATGTTGTTTTTTCTTGTGTGGTTTGGTGTTGGGTCCTATGCTCTTTGCTAGTCATTCTAGGGAAGTCCTAGGAGTGGTTATGTGGGTTTGTTGGCTTGTCTAGCTCTAGTCTGATTCTCTAGTTTTGGATTAGCATCAATGGATTTCAAGGAGCTGTAAGAAATTAAGAGAATTCTTCAATCCCATGAAGAATTGATCCAAACAAGGCCAAATTGGGCCAAACGAGGAAAACCCATTTCAACTATAGGTATGCAGGCCTGTAGTAGCCTATCAATTCTGGTATCTAGCCCAGAATTTTACCTCAATTTAAAAAAATTCCCTGATCTGTCTCCCAACCAACTCCTTACCGCGTAACTTTCTCGGGCCATATCTTGCTCATCTGGAGTCAGATTTGCGCCAAATGAAAGGTAGCGAACAGAGATACAACATGGACACATAAAAAATCAATTTTGTGGTTGTTTGGTACAAGGTAAAAACCTCCCAAGGTTTAGGCCCAAGGGGTCCCTTTGTCGAAACAAGCCCAAATCGAAGCCATGCTTCGGTCAGCTCGCAGGGAAACTTATAGGCAACGAAGGGGGTATAATCAGGTCTGAAAAGTGTCTAAATAGTGGGAATTTCCTTACATACAATGACCAAATCCCAAAGGCCCCTTTCCCTCCTAAGCAGCTCTGCAATTTCCCCACACCTTGGGGCTTCATCCCGGTGAATCCGACAACCATGGATGGTTGGGAACTATCTTAAGTCACCTCATCTACAGCTGCAAAACATGGCGACAATCAAAGAGTCTTTGGGATGGAACAAATCCCAAGGCAAATGATGATGTGGCATACTAATTTTTGTCATTTTATGAAAATGACTTTTTATAATAGTTTAGTCTCGCATGATTTAATTTTGGCTTGTATACATTGTAATTAAGAGGTAAAATCAGATTTGATTTGATCCCTTTTGGATAAGTTTACTTTTTGTTTAAAAAAAAACACTTTAAGGGTTGGTCCACTTGTCACTTTGCCAAAAGTGACAAGTGTCTTGTGACCTAACCCTGAGCCTTTAGCTCTTTTTTATAAATAAGAGGGATGGCATTGTACAAAAGGGAGGATGAATATAGTAACAAAGCTCTGCTGAAATTTTCCAAAGCTCTTTGTGTGTGTGATACTTATTAAATTTTCGTTGTTGGACATATCACTTGTGTTAATATTATGGTAGCTTCGAGAGGTATGAACCTCTATTGTGACCTATGACGAGACTAGAATACTCCAGAAGGAAGCAAAGAAATGAAGGAAACCTTAGACAGGTTGTCAGCTGTAGAAATATATTTAATATGAATTTATTAATACCCAGAAGGAGAAGTCAGCCCCAGTTAAACTGCCCAGACTACTATAAATACAGGGTGCCAGTTCTCATTATTCACATCTCAGCAGTTACAGAGAGAACTGGATCTACGCAGGTGCAGTTGCATCTTGTGCGCAAGTTTCTGGGAAGGTGTGCGCTAGCCTCTGGGTGGGATTATCTGATCAGCTTGGGTTCTATTCTTGATTGGTGCATTAGCCTCTCTTGGCTATTGGATTGCTACCAGGATTCTCTTCTCTGTCAAGGTGCTCGAAGGGTGGCTTCGGCCTGTGGTTGGGTGACGAGGGTATCATCAATGGTAAAACGAGCACAATCTTCTATATTCTAACAGGTTATGGGCCCACACCCCCTTCAGTCAGCCTAAAACGTTGGAAGGAAGCATAGCCGCTAGATATTGAGCTCGTTGAGGAACTGTCGCTAGGGTTACTAGCGAGAGCAGCTTCCAAAAACACTGCAGCTAGGGTTATTAGCAGAAGCAGTTGCAGAAACCCTAAATCTCTGATTTGGCACCTTGTGATGGAGCATCTCGCCCAAGAAGAAGATATTCAGATGTGCCCTAACTCAGCGCACCTCTTGGATCTATCAAAAGACAGAAATGACGAAGTTGAAGCTTTGGATCAAGGCATGACCAGTTACCAGTCAACCAAAGACATGTGTGAAACAATCAGTCTTTTACGCTACTCAGCACTTACCAAGATGATTGAAGATGATATGTGGATAATCGGCAATGGAGCTTCTAGGCACATGATGGGAGATCAAGCCAGACTCTCAAATCTAAATGAGAGAAAGACATCGTACAAAGTGGAGCTTGGAGACAAAAGCACTTACCCCATTGAAGGATTTGGACAAACCTCTGTCAAGTTGGAATCAGGTAATCATGTTCACTTAAGCAATGTTTTATATGTACCCGGTTTAGAAAAGAATCTTGTATCAATATCATGTTTAGAAGACAAAGGAAAAGAATAGCCTTCATGGATGCAAAGGTGTTATCATGGCATAAGAATTCTAGCATAGAGGATGCTAGGGTTATTGGAAGTTGTGAAGGAAATCTGTATAGACTACTAGAACAAAATGAAGAAGCTCTAGTACATGACAAAGTCAACCCTAATGAACTTTGGCATAGAAGGTACACTCATATCAATTATCAAGCATTACCTTTCCTTATAAAAATAGTTGAAGGAATACCATAATTGAAATCTACACATGAAGGAAATTGCAAAGGATGTGCCCTTGGGAAGAATATCAAGAAACCATTCCCAAGCAGCAACAACAAATCCAAGGAAATCCTAGATCTAATACACTCAGATGTTTGTGGTCCAATGTCAGTCAGATCTCTAGGAGGGTCTCTTTACTACATAATCTTCATAGATGACTATTCAAGAAAGATGTGGTTGTACCTACTAAAATCAAAAGACGAAGTATTTAGCAAATTCCAAGAATTCAAGGCAAAAATAGAAAACCTTACGAACAAGAAGATCAAGACATTAAGAACAGATAATGGAGGAGAATACACCTCGAAGGAGTTCATTGCATTCTGCAAATCGGCAAGGATTAGGAGGGAGCCGATTGTTCCTCATAATCCTAACAAAACGGTGTAGCGGAAAGAAAGAACAGATCTATTGAAGAAACAATAAAAGCCTTATTGAATGATCAAGGTCTATCAATGTTCCTATGGGGAGAAGCAACAATGACGGCAATATATGTACAAAACAGAAGCCCTCATCGTATATTGAAGGACATGACACCAGAAGAAGCATTCTCAGATAAGAAACCTAACGTAGAAAACTTAAGAATATTTTGATGTCCAGTTTACTCTCATATTCCCAAAGATAAAAGGAATAAACTAGAACCCTCAGGAAAGAAGGGGATATTCGTTGGATATAGTGATTCATCCAAAGCCCATAGAATATATATTCCAGAACAACACAAGATAGTAGTAAGCAGAGACGTAACGTTCAATGAAAGGATGGCCTTCAGGAAATCCATCGAAGAAATTATAGAAGAAGAAGAACTTGAAGAACCAAATGAAGAAAACACAGAAAATGAAAATAACAAAAAAGATCAACTTGATCATCCTATGGAGCCATGTGAGAACATTGATTTAGATATCATACCAAAAACCAAGAAACGACCAACTTGGCTTGAAGCTACTTTACAAGACGCAGAAAGAATCAAGGTTCCAGAAGGAACATCTAGGAAGAGTAAAAGACCGAAAAGATTCTCAAGTTATGCAACATACATGACGAAGCTTCTAGATGAAGAAGCTACCACATTTAAAGAAGCAGTCCAAAAGGGACAATGGAAAGAAGCTATGGCGGAAGAACATCAATCCATTATGAAAAATGAAGTATGGGAAATTGAACCCAGACCTAAAGAAAAATCAGTGGTAACCTCAAAATGGGTATACAAGATCAAACATGCAGCAGACGGAAGCGTGGATAAATACAAGGCAAGATTTGTGGCCAGAGGTTTCTCCCAGAAAGAGGGAGAAGATTATGGCGAAACCTTTGCTCCGGTGGCAAGGTATACCTCCATCAGAGTTATCATATCTCTTGCCGCTTCCATGGGATGGAATCTACACCAGATGGATGTAAAGACAACCTTCCTCAATGGAGCTATTGAAGAAGAAGTGTATATTGAACAACCTCAAGGATTCGAGGTACATTCCATAGACACTCACGTTTGCAGATTGAAGAAAGCTCTATATGGACTCAAGCAAGCTCCAAGGGCTTGGTACGCCATAATGGACAACTATCTAACAAGACTTGATTTCTCCAAGAGTCATG
>ML783262.1:365366-389894 GCA_009831015.1 Picea engelmannii | reverse complement strand
CCTTTGTAGGCTTCCTGCCACCAAAATGGCGGAATCAAAAGCTCGTCCATCAACATATCACAGAACTTATTCACCAGCGCCGGATCTCTTCTCCCTTCCCCGCCAAACCCATCGACTGGATCTGTTCTCCCTTCCCCGGCATACGCATCCACAAGATGCAAATACACTTCCAAATTATGCAGACACGCAGGGTTCCGGGTGGGCTTGAGGAAAGGAGACAGATTGTTATCCACGGTCATCTGGACGCCCACATGACTGTAAATCCAAGGCTGCATCCAGTCCAGCAGCACACAGGCCCTCAAGAAGTTGCCCAAGCTGCTGTCGTTCATCATCACTCCGGGGACTCTGGGCACCACGTCGTTCACGTTCACAACGCGCAGAACCCTAACGTTAAGCTCCTGGAGCTTGTCAGCAAACAATTTGTTCCCCACCCGCGGGCATCCGAACGTGAAGACCGTAACGGGCACCCGAGGAATCCGATCGGACACGATGTGACCGAGGTCACAAGCACACAAGAGCGCGAGCGCCGCTCCGAGACTGTGCCCGCACAGGGTGATGGACACCTCCTCGCCTTTGTGTTGCTCTAGCAATCCTTTGATCTCTGCGAGAACGAGATCCCTGGCGCTTATGGGACTGTACCGCGAGTCCTTGCTGGTAGCGGTGTAAACGCTGAGGAACCCACTTTCTACCATGACGGGCTGATTCTCCTGATCCTCGGCTTCGGCTTCCTTCAATCTGAATGGAACCAGCCAGTCCTGGAGATCCTCTATCCATTCCAGCGTGGTCTCTGTGCCTCTCCATGCGACCACGATGTCTCTCCTCCCCATTCTCTCCACCTCTGTATCGTCTTTCACTACTGCGATGAATCCCATCCATGTGGAGTCGTGGCTCCATGTCTCCGGGGCTATGGATCTCAGAAACAACCTCGGCAACTGTACCTGCGTGCTGGCGTATATGTACTTGCTGATTTCATATCCGTGGGACTGGATCTCAGCCTGCTGGGACAATTTTTTAGGGTTATATTTGCAGGTGCCATAGTACTTGGAATACCTATCGCAGTCGAAGAAGTCGTAGCAGAGCTCTGCGAATTCCCCATATTTGATGATTTCTTGTTTCAGAATTGGGTTGATCATTGGATCGAGCAGGCCTGCCCAGTTGTTCGATCCCTGGATTTCTCTCCACATCCCAGCAAGACAGCTTCGATCGCTTGACGATGATTGCTTCACATCTTCCATTGCTCTCCACAAGCAATGCTGTTAACGATTGCTTCAACTTCTGTGAGTATTTTGTAGCGCGTATGATCGTTTGGCGAGGAAGGATCAAACTTGCTGTTACCATGAGTGATCTTCAAGGAGAGGCGTTGATACATTATGCGTGCAATGAGGAACTTGCAGGTTTCGTAGGAATATTGATGGCTGCTTCTGTTTCCATGCGTACAATGCGTGGTGTGATCAATGACAATCTCTCGACGAAATTCCCCATTTAGAAAATGGTGGAGATCACAACACTTGCATGTCTCAATTCCTCTGCATCATGAGATGATACAGAACTTGCAGCTTATAACCTTCGTATCAGCATGACATAGGATGATCCTGACGGTTACAGAGGCCTGGTTGTCACTGGAAACACAGGCTCATAACTGTTTATATGAAGACTTGAATTTCTTCGGTTGCTTATTGCCAATGCTCCCTTTGTTGCTAAATGCAGTAATGTCCAGCTTGCGTGTTTCTCAACAAAATTAGGCGAGCGTTCCTTATCTCCGACAAAGCAAAGTCCTCCTTAACTTGGATTTAGTTTTAATATTACATTAGAGTGTTGCTTTCGGCATACTCAGTTTCTATGAAAATTATAAATATTAAATAAAATTCAGGGAAATGTTTTTGCATTAATTTAAATATTATAGGTTTTAGTGGAAGGTTTGGACAATATTTTTTCTAGAGATATTGGTTTAAAATTTAGGTGAGAAATTGTTAGATTTATAGATTTGAATGATTAATTTTGTATAATTCTAATGAATACTTGCTCTTACACTATCCTAGTTAAGATTTGTAAGAGGAATACTTGCTCTCACACTATCCTAGTTAATTCTCACACTATCCTAGTTAATTGGTATTTATTGACCCTCTCCTTTCTACTAAAATTTCTGTTGTTGCAATAGTCAAATGGCCCTAGTCATTTTGACTTGGTTAATGTAGGCTTTTCATCCATAATTGTTCCTTTATTGTGCTTTGCATGGTAGTGTTTGAACATGACTAGTCATGTTGGGTTTTAGGTATTACACACTTTTATTACTTGTGTTTCCCATGGCATTTTTTGTTCATGTAGTTCCTTTAGTGTGTTATTCATGACAGTGTTTGAGTATAACTAGTTAGGTATTACACACTTTTATTAGTCCCTACCTTTTGGGCTGCATGGACTCCTAGTAATCGATTTTTCATTGTTATATTAGTATGACAAGAAAACCAAGCATTTTAACCAAAGTTTTAAAAGTTTGATGCAAATTTTCGAGTATTATTTGGTTTTTAGGCCAAAGTTTCAAGTTTGAAGACTTATTTGACCTCTTCCCGAGGCATACCCTGACCATATCTTAGCTTAAAAGGACATTCAAGTACATATTTGGTTAGTAATATTCCTGAAGTCAAGTAATGCTAGACCTAATTCTAGCATTACTTCTTGGCATTAAATGTTAAACCATTTTTCCATCTTAAACTTTGGAATGCCCTTGAGCCACCTTGTCACACACTACCTGGTTGTCTGCATGGTGTCCATGTGTTGTTCCCATGTGTTCCACCACAAGCTTTTCTTACCTGCAATTTTCGTGTGGAAGGAAAGAGAAAACTTGTTTTCCTCCAAGTGCCCATGTGTTTCTTCAATGCTCGATATTGCCTCCTCTTACTCCCGAAGCTCAAATCGAGCGACCTCCTTCTCCATGCATTCATTCACTTGCAATCCAAGTCATTCCATATCTCTTCGTTTGCCTCGAAGGTCTTCCCGGGCTACAGGAGCATCATGGCTCAAGCAAGCCGCAACAAGAGGAGAGTGTTACACGTCAAATTTCCTCACTTCGTAAGTGTCACACTTTTGTCGCAAGTGTCGCATTTTCTTCACGTAAGTGTCGCATCGCGAACGACACCATGAGAACACTTGATATGACCCCTAAAACATGTTGGAAGAAGAAACCCCATCATTTAACAGTTGGAACAAAGTGTTTTTCTATGAGAATTGGTCATCTTGGCAACTTTTGGAAGATTAACGCTCTCCTGTTCATATGCAAGGAGCGCTAGTGCTCTTTGTCTATCTAGCAGGGAGTGTTGTAGCGCTCAGTTTCCCGTTGTAAAGGAACGCTGAATTGATTGAGAAAATATTGGGAAAAAAGCCCCTTTTTCTCTAAGGAAAGCTATGGATGATTCGAGTTGGTTTCGCTCGAATCTAATCTTTAGGATGCATCTAAGGTATATATCACAACTCATAGATTCATATCCTCAACTAATCCCAAATATAACCAAGGTGGTTGGGCCTCTCAAAGCCTATAAATGAAGGCATTCTCATGGTGAACAAGGAGGAAAATAATAAGAAAAAGCATTGTCATTCTGATCGTGGATCTTTCGAGCAAGGGGTTAGACGAGGAGGACTTGGAGAAGCTGTTGCAACATCATCCATGATTGTAAGTATCTCTTTAAAGTTCTCATCAATATACCTGGCTTATTCCCTTCAAGCTTGTCTATTATTGCACGTGCTTGTCTATTGTTCTTTCAATCTATGTAGATGGATTTGTTTAATCTGATCTTGTAGAGTAGGAGTTCTTTATTTCTCTTTGTTGTCCATTGCATTGCAGGTGTCAAGTTATGCTAAGGAGTTTGGATATCAAACTCAGATTGGAAGCAACGATGACAAACTTCGAAGCAAGGTGCATCACACTTTGTCTCCCTCTCTCTCTTTTTGATTAGTTAAACTGAATTCAAAGGGATGTTAGTGTCCATTTGCATTTTTTTGTCTTGGTATTAGGGGTCTAGAATCCAAGGGAAGATTCACCTATCCGCAAGGGAATTGTTCTGTAACATAAATTGGTGACTTCACTGGGGAACAAATTTTCATTTTTTGTTATTTCCTTGGTTTCATTTGTACTCTTGCCTATCCTTAGATCTCGTTTGCTAATTTGATATGTCCATACATCTTTCATCTTTGCTAACGTTGTCTCACAAAGTCTCTGATTGAATTTTCCTGAGTTTTTGAATTTTCTGGGTTTTTCCAGAACTTTTCTTAGAACTAGCGCCCTCTTCAGTTTAAGTCATAGCGTTGATAGCTTGATCAACACTCCCCGGAGTGTATTAGGGAGCATTGTAGCGCTCTGGTGTTGTTACTACCAGAGCATCATTTTTTCTTGCTTTGAAAAATTGATGACTGTTTGTTTGTTGGGTATAGCTCTTGGGTCTTTCTCTCTGGCTCATATCTTATTCTATCAGATCTTGTCTTTTGTTTGATTTACAATTTGCTACTTTTCACTCTTTTAGTCTTGATTGGGTTTGTGTTGTTTTTCCTTATTGCAAAAATGGTCGTTTTCTCCAGAAATTGGCTTCTTTTTGTTGCTCTTGTCAATTATCTAATTGATTAGAGGTTTTCATAAGGAAAGTTATTGATCTCAACATTGTTCTCTTTGAATTTGATCCCTTACTCAATTCTGGAAGGATATTAAGTTTGATTCTTTGTTTTTTGGTATTTTTCTTTGAGTGGATGTTTTTTTCTTCTTTTAGACTCTTATTGACTACTGAGAGTGTCTTTGTTTGTGTTCTTTTGCTCCTTCTTTTTCAAAATCATTGTAGTGAAATTATTTTTCATTATTAGTGAAAGTAAGAAGCATTAGACGAATTATTCAATTTACATTTATAATCAAACAAAGAGATACTTACATGTATTGGTTTTGAATATCGGAAAAGGTTTTCTTTATAATTTGGCAAATTGTTTGAATTCTTGTTGAGAATGAAATTGTATGAAATTTTGCATTCTTAAGTGTTTGTTAGTGAAAGAAATGAAACTCTTATCATTCCCATAACTAGAAGTTCATTAAAAAGAAAATTTGCATCTCATTATTTTCATCTTTTTTGGAGTCGAGTACCAAACATCATCGGTTTCACTTTCATTCACCTTCATGTAATGAACAAACATTAAAATCAATGCTAATTAAAAACAATCTAGAAACTTTTTCATTTTTAAGATATTTACACCAACAATAGACTATGACTATAGCTTTGGAATAGGCTGTGATAATAACTCTCCAAAACATTCAAGACAAACTCAGAATCTTTCTATAGGGGGAGTAAATCCAATTTTTGTATAAGCATGGCTAGGATCCCCCTCTCTCACAAGGGTTATGCACGAGGTTGCGTTTGGGAGAGCAACATAGATTATCCCTTCGAGGCTTAATCGTTCATAGCAATACGATCGTATATTGGGGGTTCTTCTTGAGGTTCAACTATCTTCATTTGATCTCGGAGCTTCGTGAATTTTGAATCCATTCGGGGTCCTCTTGAGTTTATCGGTCCACTTGTCCTCGGTTTTCTTGAAGGATTTCAGACTTGATATCCTGCCCATACGTTCAGACTCGACTGTCGACGGTACCCGCCTAGAGGCTGATTGCAATTTGGTATCCTTAGTAGCCACAACATTTAGGGCCCTTACACAAGGTGACGGTGAAGGGAAGTCTTTGTTGTACCTAGAACGGACGTTGGTCAAACTCACTCGGGCTCCTTGGAGGGTAACCCGCGGGTAAAACCATGAGGAAGCTTGCACCAAGGTGTAATTTTGTTAAGCAGGTCGCCAGCGTAATTGATCCACCCACTCATATCCTAGCACCTTCTCACTTTGATCACGTGATGTTGGATTTCATCACCAACTAGTACGCTCATCGAGAGAAGGCATTGTTTCTTTTTTGGTCTTCTAGAATTTTTTTCCGAGTGTTGTTTGTTTACTTTGATTTGTCTTAAAAAAATTGGTATTGTGGTCGATAAAGGTCTTCGTAGATCACGTAGGATGCAAGGGTTTCCTCCAGAAGGCTATGAACCCTTACCTCCTAACTCACTTGAAGACACTTATCGTGAAGAGGTTGAGAACCATTCAGACACTGGGAGTGTCACTACTCCTTTGTTAGCAAATCCTGAGAGAGCGTTACGGTTGAGGAAGGCACCCTTCATGTCAACCCCACTTTGCAAGTGCCTCTCAATACACTCCTTTTCCGATTGGATTCCTCAGGTAACGTTATAGTAGAATATTACCCTCACTTACCGTAAAGGCCATATAATCAACTAGATGTGGAACCGATAAGCCCAAATTTTAGCGAAGAATACACCACTCATGTCCATTCTGCTGAAATGGTAGATCCACAACAAACTCATGTTCATTCTATATGGAGGACTCCATCAGGATGAGATCTTTACAAAAAAATTAATTTTAGCCAACCACCTTTTGACCCTCCTCATGCCTCTATCACTATCGGTGCAGAGGCAGGACTGTCAGGTCAGCCCATTAACTATTCCGTTGAACCAACAATTAATATTTCTACCACTTTAGGGAAAGTTCACGGTGAAATAGGAGTCGTGTTGCCTAGTCATGTGCAAATTACCATGACGGTTACACCTACTATTCGTCTTCAAGCTATCGTTTCATATACTCCATAGAACCCTATTTGGACACCTTCGCATCAAAGGATGTAAAACTTTGCCACACACATAAACCCAACTGCACGACAAATCCCTATTGGGGGGAAATCCCCGTCTAGCGAACACATCCCTACCGGGGGACAACCATCCTTCCACACACCAGTGTTGACTGGGGGGAAACCCCCTTTCATCGGTCAAACCCAGTTTTTACCCAAGCAATGGTAGGGGGACAACCTTCTTTCACCAGAAACCTCCCACAATCCTGGGGACCATCCCAAGGAGGTATGTTTCATCAACCATATCAGGGAGGGCCATCAAACCCCAACCCGCAAGGAGGAATACCAAATCCCAATCCTTCTGGATTACATTCTGGACAACCTTTCCTGGGGGTTCCGAATCCCGCTTGGGGACCTCAAGGTCAACAATCGTATCCTCCCCAAGGGCCAAACCCTTACCCTCTCAAAGAAAAACCTAGTTACCATCCTCAAGGGTGGACTGGTTATCCACCTCAAGCTAATCAAGTGAACTATCCTCCCCTGGGTTACACTGATTATCCTCCCCAAGGAAAAATGGGTTTCTCTTCTCCTTTCATGAACATTCCTCAACAATTAAATCCTACCTTTGCTGGTCAACAACAACAGTATATAGGAGGACCTGCTGGCTACAACTATCCACCTCAACCAGTTTATGACCTATTGGTATCCCCATGCCACACCAGTATCATCCTTAGGTCAATCGACAACTACTGTTGTTAGCCACTCTAGATCTACCAGATCTTTCGAGATTGACAAATGATCCCATATCACATTCTCCTTTCTGGCCAGTTATTCCAGCTAAATTGCCTTACATTATCTCAAAATTTGACAGTAAACCTGGTGAAGACTCTAATAAACACGTTATGACCTTTCATCTATGGTTTTCATCAAATTCACTAATGGATGATTCTATCTGGTTACGTCTTTTCCAACGTACACTTACAGGTTCAGCAGCCAAATGGTACATTGAGTTACAACACAAAACTTTTCAAGATTTTAATTCCCTTTCCATGGCTTTTCTCGTTCACTTTCAATTAACCATATGTTACGAGACTAGTATAGAACTACTGACCTCCCTTCATCAAACAAACTCCGTACATATCCTTGAGCATATTCATGAGTGGAGACGATGACGACGGTTGATCAAAGCAACCATTCCTGACCAGTTACTGGCTGAATTGTTCACTAAATCTCTTTTACCTTCGATTGCTTGTGACGTAGCCATGCATGGTGTCATTACTGAAGAGGAAACCATTGCTTGCACCCAGTATCTAGACTTGGTTTATTCCCAATCCAATACTTTGTATGAATTGATTCTGAACACTCCCTGTATGTCAACCGATCCATCAAAACCATCCTCCATTGCTCATGCAGATGGAGTTGTCGATTCCGTCAAAACCCAATCCAGTTCACAATCGACCAAAATGACTAATCACTCAGTCACTTCCCCCACTATCGGATCGACTTCACTCTCACCAAGCTCCACCCCAACTCAAGTATCCGAGGTGAATGTAGTTCAATCTACTTCTCCGCAACAATCAGGGGGGAAGAATGAAATGAAGAATAAATCGAAGAAAAACATTAATCCAACTAAAAATGCAAAAACAGAAGCACAACCACCTGCTACTAAGAAACAACCGCAACGAAAATTGAAATTTTCATGTCCCATTTGTGGTGATGATCACTACACACGAGATTGTCCTCATCACAACGAAGTTGCAAAAAATTTTAAAGGAAATTCTCAACCCGCTGTGTTGACACATCCTTTTCCACAACAACAGTCACTGGTTGCACAAGCTCCTACACCTCCGACAGGAGGTAATCCAAATCATCCTCCTAGTAAGTAATATTCATCGAGTGCGCAGATTTACATGTTTAATGGAATAGATTTGACCACTCATACTACGACATATGACACACCTCCAGCTAGGAAAAAGTAACTAATGGTACTACATCGGATCCACCGTTCACCACCGTTACTCCTCCATCTGGGCCACTCCAGATTGAGAAACCTACCTTCGACTCTATCTTGCGTCCACCCAAGAGTACAATTCAAAAGTCGACTTTCAATCCTAACTCACGTGCTGCTCAAAACTACAACATCATTGAAGATTTGGTTCAAGCACCATGTGCTATGTCAACTCTCGAAGTTCTACAACATTTCCCTAGTCAACGTAGGACTCTCTTAGCATCCATCGAAGCAATAGATCTCGAGTCATCTAATAATATCATGTTTAACTTGGATAATTTTAAATCATGACTCTCTCACCAGCTTTCTTTCCATATCGATATCGTTGTCCACAATCAACATATTCATCGCACGATCTTAGATGAGGGAGCTTCTACATGTGTCGTGTCTTTGGATTTTTGGAAAGGCCTCAAATTGCATGGTCTTAATCAATCTCCCATCATGTTACGAGCATTCGATGGGAGAGGATTTTGTCCTCATGGACTATTACATTCCTTAGTCGTTCAATTGGGAGGCAAGACTGTTTCAGTAGATGTTGAATTAGTCGATGCTCCCCTCGATTATAACTTGCTACTAGGAAGAAGTTGGTTTTATGCTATGACTGTCGTTGCTTCCTCAGTGTTTCGATGTGTCCAATTTCCCCGTCAAGGTAAAATTGTGACCATCGATCAGTTAGATTACTGCACCCTCGACGCTCGCACTCAAACGACCAACAACATTCCTTTTTTGGGAGATTTGAATATCACTTATGAAAGTGTTGGAGTAGATCTCTTAAAAGACTCTTTGCTTATGGTTACCTTTCTTGCACCTCTTCCTCCCACTACGCAACATATCGCAATGATCAATATGACCTCAACTATGGCACATCAATCCTACGAATCATCTGATCCATGGTTCATGCCTAGTACTTTAGAATTCGATGCACTAGCTGACACCATACCGCTTAGTCCTGCAAAGGCTTAATATGATGCCATCCAGTTTGCCTCTCCTTCATCGGATGACCAGAATCTGCTGACATCTACGACTTATTCGTTACCATCCTGATTAGATTCCCTATCCTCTAATTTCGATTACATCCTACAGATTTTTCCATCCAATGAATCTATTATGGAGATGCTTTGTATCAAGGAGGCACCATGGGATGACAACCACCACCGTTCATCCTTTTTTTCGAGTTTGGATGACATCGAGAAAGATATATCCTCTATCTTTCGTAGAGATATCGTCGACTGTCCCCAATATCCAATACTCACTCAGGATACCATCTTCGAGGGGAATTTGGGAAACATATATTCCACTATTACTGTCAACATATCAACCAAAGAAGGTATTATCGACCAAATTATTGATAATTGTGTCAGATAGCTTTTCCATATATAACCAGATTGACATTCTACCAGATGATCAACATAAAACAACCTTCATCTGCCCTTGGGGGACTTTTGCTTATTGGAAATTACCTTTTTGCCTTAAAAACGCTGGAGACATTTTTCAGCGGGCCATGTCGTATGCATTCCACGATATCAAACATATTGGTGAACCCTACCTTAATGACTTATCCGCTCATTCGTCTCATTGACGCGACCACCTTGGTCACCTATGAGTCATTTTTCTTTGATGTTGGTTTTATAACATTCGTTTGAACCCCCACAAATGCATTTTTGCGGTCGAATCAGGGAGACTCTTTGGATTCGTAGTCTCCAAAGATGGGATTAGGGTGGATTGTAATGACCCTAATTAAATAAATACTTAAAGACTATAAAATAAAATTAATTAAAGAAAATAATTGTGATTAATTAAGTAATACTTTAACTACAGATCACATTTAATGACCTGAGAAATAAATCTTAAGAAATCACTGAGAAATGATATAAAATGGTGGCGTATGCAGGAGGGGAGAGCTATGAATCCCGAGAAGATAAAACATTAAAGGAAAGGTATGGGACCTGCACGGAGGCGGTGGGAGGAGTAACTGCGTGAGTCGGCGAAGGAGGAATAAGGAAGGGGAAAGATTGTCGAGAGGGGGATAATCGACGGAGGAGAGATTTTTCGGGGCTTGCTGAGAGCCGAGAGATTTACTGTGACATGTGATCAGATTGAGGCACGATTTCTGGCTATGACTTTGGACCAGTTGAGCCGCCGAGTTGCTGGAGGTTTTGGGCGCGGAGGGCCAGGATATCCGTAGATATCCTGGAGCTAGGTCGTTTTCCTAGTTGGCAGGGTGGATATTAGTTTTGGGCAGTTTTTCTGTGTCTGTGGCAGGACTGGACTGTGTAGCAGGGAGCAGAAGGCAGCGACAAGACAAGGAGGGAACATAAATTAGCATCAGATCCAGGTACTTGTTAAGTTATGTAATTATTTCATACTGTCATTAATTTAGTATTTATTGAGAAATCTAAGTTGTTGTCATGAAAATCACTATTATGTTAAGAAGTTATTGTTTCAGTTTACGAAATAGAAATGTTTAGGAAACTTAATGTTGTTTAGAAATATATGGGCATTACATGGATCCCTTAAAAGTCAAAGCCACTCTAGATTTACCTCCTCCCAACAATCTCACCCAACTGCAAAGTTTGTAAGGGAAGGAAAACTTTCTTCGTCGCTTCATTTGCAATTACACCGAAATCACTAAAGGATTTATGAGATTGTTGCAGAAAGATGCTCCTTTCATCTAGGATGACACTCCTCAACACTCATTCGATGCTCTTAAGCATGTCTTAACGAATATACCTCTTTTGCACCCACCGAATTATGTGAAAGACTATCCTTTATTTGGTCGCCTTTACTTCCACTATTTCTATGGTGTTAGTACAAGAGGATGACGAAGACAACAAACATGTGATCTATTATCTGAGTAAGAGTATATCAGGTCTTGTTGACGGGTGAAACAGTCCGTCCGTCAATTGAGAGATTGGAACCGGTCCGGGGTTGTCTAAATAACCCAAGCCGTTTGGAATGAACCACCCTGACGAGTTTAACGGCTCCGTTGGCCGCTCTAAGGTCTTTAAGAGAACCAAAGAGAAATTAATCTAAACTAACTAAAACAAATAAAACTAACTAAACTAAATAAGCAAACTAAAACTAACTAAACTAACTAAATAAAAGAAAACAAACAAACTAAAAGAAACTAAACAAACTAAAACTAATAAAACAAATTAACTAAAAACTAACTAATACACTAATCTAACTAAAACAAACTAAAACTAAATATAACTATTCTAACTATTATATACAATCTACTAATTACTATAATAACTCAAATCAACTATCTAATCACTAGCTGCAATATTACTTATTCACAAATGTACACTATGAACAATCTACAGATTTAGTGAAAACCTGCAAAACTCAATTGATTACTGCCTTAAGACAGCAAGATATGTTTTTTGATTTTTTATATTTTATGAAAAAGAAATGAAACTGCTGAAATTAAACAATCTAATATAATTTCTGAAATTAAACGATCTAATATAAATCTAATTGAAATTATTTCTAAACTAAACTACTTAATGGAAACAGCAAGGAAAAGACTAACTGACCTGGAAGCGCTCCTAATTTGTCCCGTGTGTGATGACTCTGAAGCTAGTCGGAGGAAGGAAACTCGCACCGGATTGGCCCAAAAGCTTCTCGTAAACGATCAGCTGTGCTGCTCTTTGAGTTGGTTTGCAGGACAAACAAGACATAAAAATATCATAACAATTATAAGATGTATAAATCTCTGCAATAAGGGAAACCTGTTATGCAAACATTTATATTTGATAATTAAATCAATGAAGAAGATAAACCTGTCATCCACAAACTGAATTAACAATTGTTATGTCTTTTTATATAATTGGAAGAAACCAGATATGGATTACTGTGATTAAAATTATATCATTTGCACATGATCTAGATAGCTAAAGTGGTCATAAACCATAAGCAAATTGATATACAAAACATGAAACAAAATGTTGATATATTGAGAAGCTAAAGCTGTGACAAAACATCAATTATGCTTCAGTCTGTATTAGAATTCCATATCCTTGTTCTCCCACAAATGAGGATGATGATTATTACAAAAATCATAAGTATATATAGGTCTCTCCATAGGGTAAAACCTCCCTGTGGATAATTATCAAACAGTTTTACATAATCAGGGAAAAATCCCAAAATCAACTAAACTAAGCAACTGAAATGCAAGTGAAATCTTTGAGATATCCTCCAATTGCTCATAAAGTCAATTGCAATTTCGAATTTACCTGCAATAGAACACAAATATCAAATTAGAGAGATATTTCAGTAACAAAACACTAAAAAATTGATCCTACAAACTTAGCTACAGAATCATCTGATTCTGTAGCTAGTCTAAAATAGCAAACAGGACTAGATAGCAATCAAATGAAATCTTTTTTAAAACAATCCAATTTAATTTTCTTTTAACAAATATCCAAAACGAATCACTAATAGTTCAAACACAATTTTTCCTTCAAATTGAAAAAGAATGCAATCAGGACAGGGTAAGAATGCTCTGTTTTTCAGTTGCCATAAAATCAGGTCAAATCATAACAGGACTATTTCATAACAAATGAAATCGATGGTGAACCAAATTGTATAAGATACGATGCAATCATAATCCAAACAATCATAGTCGATTGGTTACTGCTGTGCAGTGTGCATAGGATTCATGTCGTTTTAATCAAATGCCAATATAGAAAGGCTGTTACGATTATTATCAAAATGAAACACGCATAACATCATCCACTAATCTTTACCTTAGACTTCGTTCGCTGAGTGTCAAACAGTTAACAAATATGACCGAAATAATGATCGTAACCATCATTGACTCGTTATAGTCATAGCATTGATATCATTCAATCAAGTGTAAATATAGGTAAACTGTTTCGATTGTATTCAGATGAAATCATACTCAATGAGTATAAACCCAACGAATCTCGTTATTGATCACCACTCAGTCAACAGACAGGAGCGTGATAGAATCAACAGAATTCATAGTATAAACTGGGTGAATAATCAAAACGAATATGGCTGAGTTTAATTATAGAAACAAATCGTAAGACTGGATACAGTTAATTTCATTCCTCAAATCGAATTCAAACAAGATATTTGTTGCAATCTGATAACACGGTCAAACAAAACAGCCCGAATCGATTTGGTTGGATGTAACAGCTACGATTCATATCCATTCGCAATTCGGTCATGTAATAACGGAATGGTATTCGAATTGGTCAGAAAATATAGAGCATACAATCACAACAATTAACCATAATCACCAACCATATCGCATAGGATATAACCAATTCGACATGAGATATGGACTGTGTTCAAAATTGGAATACCAAAAATAGCCTGTGTTTAACAACTTCGATTATCAACAGAGTATTCGATTAAAACAAATTAAAACAAATCAAATCTATCCCATGATCACTTGAATCAAAGCCAAATCCAATCGAAACTTAAACGATAATGAAAATTGATTTATCAAAGCAAAATTATATACAAAAGTGCATGCTTATGCGACAGAGCAGATCCACGATATAAACAGAGTTTATGATCATGTCATATAAATAGGTGAAAGTCATACCAGTGAGGTTGTTCTAGCTACGCCAATTTTGAATTGACGAATGTTGTTGCCGACTCCACGTTCTTAAACAAAATCGAACCAGTTGTTCGTTGTTTCTTATCAGTGGATGGCATCTTATCCTGTTGACTAGAGAGCCTTGCAACTTGATCCTCCAGAGCATGAATTCTGGACTGCAGCATTGGCACATCGAGGTAATACCTTTCTAACCATAAGCCACACTGATCACGTGGTGGAGCAGCTGGTTAAGATAGAACAGGAGGGGGTTTTGGCGAGTCATCGGGGGTTTGACAAGGCATTTTGATGCCTGGATAATTTGGATCACTTTGCAAGCAAGGTGGGAGGTTCTCGACAAAGTCGTAAGAGGGTTTGTTACACAGACCTTCGGAATAGGGATACTCACTTGCCATGAAACGTTCAATCTCTGAGTCAAAGTCTTCACTCACCATGATGGGGTCAGGGTTGACAGGAAATTTTGGTTTGTTTCTTGCCATGCGAGAGATTAACCGGGCGTTCTTCTTACCTTTAGAATTCGCATCAGGTTTGGTCTTAGGCTTTTTAGCCACGGGTTTAACAGTTTTCTCATCCTTGGTGACAGAACCGGGTAGGTCAATAGGTGGTTCGGGTAGGGGTTTAGGTAGCAGAGCACTGTAAGGGACAGGAGGTACTATCTTGCTCTCGCTCACCACAGGTTTGTCAACCTGTGGTGGGCTACATTCTTCAAACTTATTGCGATAAAGAAAGTCACTCCAACAGTCTCGGCGTAACCTCAAATGACAAACCACAAGCATTTTAATTAACCCAAAATGAAATAGGTTGTTATCGGCCTGGTTCTGTTTGAACCTTTTAGACATTTTAAATAGACTCCTATGCAAGTAGTAAGGCATATTAAGCTCATAGCCCATGAAAACCATAAGTAGCCGAAGATGATACAGGAAAACGAAACCATACCGACCCTCGCATGTGATGAATTGCTTGGTTACCATCAACAAGTCGTGCCATCGTTGCTTTAGCATATTTGCGGGGAAGCCTTTGTCACAGGAGTTCACTCTTCGTGACTGGAAGAGCAATTTCCACGGGACATCCTCCACTTTACAATTTTTCGACCATCTCTGTCCGACAGCATGCAGACCGGTAGCTAGACTGAGAAATTGCTCGTCAATTTCCAACTGCACATCCCCAACCTTGGCTCGACAACCATCAAAGGTTAATGCAAATTGCCAAGTCATGCTAGGGTTATAACCATCAAACTTTCGTATGAATGAGAGCCATCCGAATTCCTCAAGGTCACTGTAAGCACCATCAAACATCAACAATGCCTGGCAGCCATTGGGTTCAGCCTTCACGACTGGAGCCATGGTTCGGGCTCATGGTAGGGTTTGGATAAACACACAGGAGTAAAATCGCTTAGGCCAACAGTTGAGAACGATGAAAGGGGAGGTGAATCAATATACGCGTGCGAAGGTGGTGGGTTAGTTCACCGCCATGCAAAACATTAATGACACAATACCATCCTTGTTCAATCAATCATAACCAAA
Organism: Picea engelmannii; assembly: GCA_009831015.1. Classification (NCBI taxonomy): domain Eukaryota; kingdom Viridiplantae; phylum Streptophyta; class Pinopsida; order Pinales; family Pinaceae; genus Picea; species Picea engelmannii. Next base: position 374,121 of record ML783262.1, on the reverse strand, counting down.
ATTAAAATTATTCGGCCAACCCAAGGTTTAAACGGTGGACAATTATATCAATGTGCCAATGTATAGTTTGAAACCATGATCGTTCAACGTTAAATCAAACCCATAGTTTAAATATGCGCATGTAATAATTCAAACCAATGTTATTGCAAAATCCAAAGGTTTGACCAACGCGCCATGTGTATAACTCCAAACATTGCCATTCCATATGAAATCAGTCTCATATGTTACTCATGCACTATATGTATAATATGTAACCAAAGTTTATAAAACATTGTGGCAAAAATCGATAAGCCAAGAGCTTTTGATAGTAAGGATCACATCATATAAAAACCAAAATCAATCATAACCCTTATATAATCAAGTATAATTCATGAATTAGCATGCTCAATGCCTTGTCAATTAAATAAAAGTCAAGTTGCGCAATCAAAGTGAAAGTTGGCAAAGTTTGAAAAAATCATTTCAGCCATTTAACAATAAACCAAAGGTAAGTACCAATCAGAATATCGATGAGCAGATCATGACAATTAAAATAACGATGGAGGAGTTTTCACGCTTTCAGTCGTGAAAAATAAATTGAAACCAATTTGCAAACATCGCATGAAATGAAAATATCGTTAATTCACAAAATGCGACGACAATTTGAAGTTCAGAAGATGTAGGTGTAGGCAACTTAGAGGGCAATAGAAAAAATTGTATTGGCTGCCAACAATGGCGACATACTGGGAGAAGCAGTTATCTCTGTCGAAAGAAACAAATTCAGATTAGGACAGCAAAGAAAAATTCAACTCAGAAACAATAACCAGAGAATCGTGCAAACATCATCATTTACTATCTTTTCCAGCGATGTTTTAAAAAGATGTAAACTAATAACAGTCTTAAGATCAGCAAGCCACGATTGTTAATGATAAAATCTTCAATACTGTTGGCATGGCTACTGCTGCCAGCAGGCGTCCATAGCCTCGACGGGGTTGCCATTTAACCCACTCGGTCATCCGTATCCTGTCAAGAAGTTCTAGATTAGAGTAAAGGACTTTTTAAGAGGTTTCTTATAATTTTTTACAGATTTTCATTTACCCGACATTGCTTCGCTGCCAGCAGGCCTGTTCAGTACCCCGACGAAGTTGTCTTGGCGCCATGCTTGCATTTACCCGCTGCCAGCGAACCTGTTCAGTATCCCGGCGGGTTCACAAACACTTCCCACAGCTCTTATTGACATTTTTATTTTGTTTTTCTTTTATGTATAGCTGAGCGGGGTGACGCTGAAAAATCTTGGTATTTTATCATATTTTTTAGACCTCGTCAGATTTTTTTTTTGACACTGTCCTTTATTCAGCACCAGAAATGTTTTATTTCTAAAACAACTTACTATGACAGGGAGACATCCTTTTGAGTCATTCCTTTACGGAAAAGGGACAGCGTAAAAATATTAAAGATAATCATGACAAAGCTTCACTCAGAGATTGAAATCAGTAACTTCTTTCAAACAACAAAATTTTCCAATATTATTATCAATTTTTAGGAATATATCATTGATGTTCATACAATCTTTGAGAAGTTATTTCAGCGAAGAAATTTTCTATGGTCTTGGTCTGAATGGCTCAGTGCACAGGTATGCAAATGTTTCAAAAACACACAAAACAAACTGATCAATTCAAATCAAAACCAAACAAGAAGCAAACGAAAACGCAACGAAAATGAAATATTTACATAAAATACAAGGGTAGTAATCAAGCAAAGTATCTTTTCAGGGCTTGGCCATTCACCGGGTAGGTGTCAAGCTGCCCTTCAAGATTATGCAATCGAAAGGAACTAGGACCCAACTTTTCAGCAATCAAAAATGGCCCAAGCCACAAATTTTGAAACTTGGTGTGCTCACCCTTCCCTTCGTGTGGTTTGTCCCACTTTAAGACGAGATCGCCTACTTCAAAATTCCTATCCGAAGCAGAATTAGAATCGAACCAACTTTTAATCAGTTGTTGATGTTGATCTAACTTACGCTTAACTTGGGTTCTTACTTCTTCTAACTTCATCAAAGCGTTAATACGGATTTCTAAAGGGGGACAATCTTCTTCTTGAACTTTTTGTGACAATTGAAGCGAAGGAAGAAGAATGTGAGGTGGTAGAATGGTTTCTCTGCCATAAACAAGAAAAAAGGGGGAGTTACCTATAGCATCTTTGGGTGTCACCCTATCAGCCCACAGTGCATTCAGCAGTGCATTGTGCCAATTCTTGTGATTTTCAGCCACAGTTCTTTTGATAATTTTGATCAAGTTTTTGTTGGTTGATTCTGCTAAGCCGTTACCCTGGGGATAGTAACTAGCAGAATACTTCAACTTTATTCTTTTCTCTAAGGAGAACTCACTCATCTCCAGAGAAGAAAAGTATGAAGCGTTATCAAAGACTAGACAATCAGAGATACCGAAACGAGTGATGATATTCGAGTTCAGAAAAGCGATCACCTGACTTGTGTTAACAGTTCTTAGCGCGACGGCTTCAGACCATCGAGTAAAGTAATCAGTGGCTGTCACAATATACTTGTGATGTTGTGAGGATGGAGGGTTAATAGGACCAATGATATCAAGGCCCCATTGCTGGAAGGGAGAATCGACTGTGACGGGTTGCAAGGGGAAGGCTGGTTTCTGCAATCGCCCTGATGCTTTCTGACAAATGATACATTTACAGCACAAGGCATGGGCATCCCTAAAAAGCGTCGGCCAGTAATAACCAGCTCTTAAAACCTTATGAGCAGTGGTGTCGCCACCGAAGTGACCACTAGCTTCTCTTGCATGCAACTCAAGCAAGACTCTTTCTGCTTCGTCCTTTTCAAGACAACGCATCAGTACACCGTCGAAATTCTAACGAAACAGTATATCGTTAACTAGATGAAAGGAGGCGGAATTTAGTCTCAACGCTCTTCTTTTGGCTGGGTCAAGGTGACGGGGTGCTGATCCATGTTCAAGACAGTGTCTAATATCGTCGTACCAAGGACTTACGAAGTTTTGTGCACAACAAATCAAATTCTGATCGTGTTGTTCTAGGTCTAACGTATCACTATCTTCTTGTTGTTTGGTTTCTGAATCAACTACCAACTTACACAACCCTTGGCTTCTCACGATCTGTGCTGGGGTGATCTCTAAGTCATACTCCTGCAAGGAGGTGACCCAGTTGGCTCTTTTCTCTCCTAACTCTTTTTGCACTAACAGGTTCCTTACGGCAGGGTAAGGGACAATGACCTTCGTTCTTGACTTCAAAAGATATGACCGGAAATGCTTAACTGCCTTGAAGACAGTGTAGGCTTACCGATCAACCGCTGGGTAGTTAAGTTCAGCACCTTTGAAAGCAGAGCTCATAAAGGCGATAGGTACTTCGTTGTTCTCGGAATTCCTCTGAGTTAGGACTGCGGCATAGGAACGGTCAGAGGCAAAAGTATAGAGTGTAAAGTCTTGAGAGAAATCAGGGCTCATGAGAGATGGAGCGTCAATTATGGCCTTCTTTATATCGTTGAAAGCTTGGTTTTCAGTGGGTCCCCAGTGATATTGGGTGTCTTTCTTAATCAGGTTCTGGAGAGGCCTGACCATTTCAGAGAAACTGGGGACAAATCTTCTCACGAAATTAATCTGGCCTAGGAAAGACTGCATGGAATTCTTGGAGGTAGGTGGGGGAAGTTTAGCAATGACTTGAGTCCTCTCGGGGTCAATAATCATTCCATCACTAGACACAATGAATCCTAGTAATTTACCCTGTTCTACTGCAAAGATGGACTTCTTGGGGTTCAGGGAGATGCCGTATTTACGACATCGTAACAGAACGACTCGTAGGTGGGCTAGATGATCTTGTTTGTTTTTAGAATAAACGGTCACATCATCTTAGTAAACTACTACGGAGTGATTGATTAAGCCTCTAAAAGCAATGTCCATTGCTCTCTGAAAGGTAGCACCGACATTAATCAGCCCAAAGGGCATTTTGCGATAAGCATAAGTGCCCCACGGGGTACGGAAGGTAGTTTTTAGTTGGTCTGACGGAGACATCAAGACTTGGTTGTATCCAGAGAAACCATCCAGTAAGGACAGCCTCTCGGAACCAGATACTTGTTGCAAGATCTGTTCCATGGGAGGGACAGGATAATTATCTTTGTCAGATGCTTTGTTGAGGTTTCGAAAATCGACACAAAGTCGAATTTCTCCGTTTTTCTTCCGGACTGGGACGAGGTTGGATACCCATTGAGTATGTCTAACAGAAAAAATTATTTTAGCACTTAGGAGTTTATTCAATTCTTTTTGTACGGTCAGTTCTAGCTTAGGATGCATTTTCCTCAGTTTCTGTTGGAAAGGCAAGGTTTGGGGCTTCATTGGGATGACATGCTGTATAATATTTGGATCGAACGTTTTAAGATCATTATAAGTCCATGCAAAGACATCCTTGAATTCTTTAAATAATTCAACAAAAGCAGTTTTTTCTTGTCTAGAACATCCCAAGCCTAAGTTGATACACTGAGGATTTTCACTAGTTCCTAAATTGACTTTTTCATAAGACAATGAGGAACTATTAGTTTTGCAATTGACCATCTTTTTAAATTTATCTTCAAAATCATAAAACTTTTCTAGTCTAACAACAGATTTGGGTATAAGATTTACCATGTCCGATAGAGCTTCAGGAGATTTCAGATTAGGTATTACCGTAAAGTCGTGCAAATTGTCATCGTGCGTTTGTTCATCTATCACTGCGCCTTGAAAGGTTTCTTCCATGTGCAAAAAGTTAATGATCTGCTGATCATCGTCAAATACTCTCCAGTTTGTGATATTGTCTGGAACGGATGGTCAAAACAACAACGCCACGGAGAACGCGTTTGGGGATAAGCCTTCTGCAGGAAGAAGTTTAGAGGCAACATTAGCTAGTAGATCTGCTTCAGCATTATTTGATCTAGGAATGGAATTTATATTAAAAGCAGAAAATTTGTTCATTAAACTCCATACCTCAGACTGGTAACATTTGAGATGAGGGGAAAGACAGTGTATAGAATCTCTCACCTGCCTAACCACTATCTCAGATTCGCCGAATACAATCAGATTTTGAATGTGCATGTCCAAAGCTTTTCTGAGACCTTGTAATAAAGCCTCATATTCTGCGATATTATTAGTACATTCAAATTCTAATCTACAAGCCAACAATGTTTTGTTACCTACCGGATCGATAATGATGCAGCCTGCACCAACTCCTTCTTTAGACTTGGAACCGTCGAAATATAGAGACCAAATTTGATTTCCATCAGGCTCACAGGATTGTTGGATAGAAGCTGTTGGTTGCATACATGCTAGGATCTCGGACTGCTGTTGTGGGTTGTTGATAGGTGAAACTTCAACCATGAAATTTCCGAAGTAGGTGTCCATTCCTTTGACTTCAGGCGCATTAACAGGAGGTGTGTATGGTTCATTAGGATCGTTCAAGTCTGTGACCGTGAACTTGAGGTAACGCTCATGATTCACTCTGATCTTGTTGGGCTTACCGTTTTCTGGAAGCCATAAGTGAGACCAGTCCGTTGCGAAGTAACCTTGTAGCTGCTCCGACCAGTCCCTGCTAAAAAATAGACCATACACTTCTGGAATATCTACCACAATTATATCAATAACCTGATGAACCTTTGGGTTAGACGATAATTTAATCAATACATTTTTTAGTTCGCCTATAACTTTAACATCTGATCGATCAAGTTGTATAATTTTCAAAGAATATGGTTCCACTTCAGCGTTAATCTTTTGGCAGACTGACCAAGGCATCACATTGGACGATGCCCCTGAGTCAACCATACAATTATGCACATTTCTGTTGAAGATTTCGAAAGTTAAAAGAAAAGGAGGTACATTCTTACGAGTATTCAGAGTGGTAGCTTGTGGTTTTTTACTCGCAGTTTCTATGACTACTTTATCTTAATTATTTACACTATTGTTATTTACATTGTTAGTTACATTATTTACAAGAGTTACAGGAAGGCTTCCTTTATCTTGAGGATCAGGATTGTTTTTAGTGGAAGTCTTCTGCGACACTTTGTTTTGCACAACCTTATTGTTATTTGAACTACCATTCTTGCCATTTTCTGAAATATTTTGCAACATCTTTTGTAACAAAAAAGGAAACTTCAACAACTCATAAATAGAAATGTTAGCCCTTAATTTCTTAAGATCTTCAACAACATCATAATCTAATTTAGGGTTAGCATTATTCTGTTTTATCTCTACTGATTTAGATGGCTTTGGAGGTAAAGTTGCAGTGTCCTCAGCAGGAGGTTTATTTGTTGTCTTACTCCTAGTGTTGTAAGGGTGAACAGTCTCGAAGTTGGCTTGAAAGATGCTATCCGAGAGGTGTCCAAAAATATTTGGAGAAGACTCTTCTTCTTGAATGGTTTCCTGCTCGACTTCCTCTTGAGGAATATCAGGAGGGGTCAAGTCATCCTGGGCTCCTAGAATTGTCTGGAGAGCGCATTGCAAACTTTCCAGGTTTAAGCCTTCGGGATTTGGATTAGGCCGGTTGGTTTGAAAAGGCTTTCAGAAAGGAGGTTTGTAAGGTCCTTTACTCGAAGAGACTTCTTCAGTTGACCTTTTTAAATCTATGACTTGATTAGACAACTTTTGTACAACTTTGGTTAAATTTTCCAAATCAGAGTTTTCAGGTTGTGTTTTGTTTTGCGTAGGTCTGGGGAGGATTTCGATCTTTTTTTTGGAAGAAGCAACAGTTTCAGTTTCGTTGCTAGAAGAGTCCTTAAGACTAAGTATGTCTTTTTCAATCTGAGTAGCCTCTTCGAAGGCTTCTAACAACGTGGCCTTTTTAGAACGTTTAACCCAAATAGCTATACTTTTATGTAGAGCTTTAGTGTAGTAAGCTATTACAAGACTCTCAGCAGGCATAGAATCTGCAGGGATTCGATTTTTAAGTGTTAGAAATCTTTGATTAAAATCTTTAACTTTTTCTTTTGGGTTCATTTTTAAGCTCGAGAGATCCATGACTAAAACTTCCGGAGGTTTACCATCTCCGATTTTTTCCAAAAAGCATGACTCAAACTTTTCCCAAGATACTATGGTGTGAGGCTGTTGGAAAAAGTACCAAGTGGATGCATTACCCTCAAAGGTGTAAGGGAACAACCTACAGACAACATCTTCGTGTTCAACATTACAGAGTCTGATGGCTAACATAAATTTTTTGATATGATCTTCGACTATCTGTTTCGAATCGGGATCAAACTTAGGAAGCCATTTCTCCGGATGCTTAGGTAAAGGGTGTTGGGCTCCAGGTACAGCTACATCATCCTGGTCCAACCATGGTCTAGCAGGGTTGTTCTGATTTGCCATTGGGGTAGTGGGTGTGGAAGAACGTGAAGGTGAATTGCCTTCATCAGAAGAGGAATCTCCTCCAGAAGAGGAAGGAGATGAAGGAGGTGGTGAAGGAGGTATTCCAGATCCTCTTGCAGCAGGATTTGTGTTTGGATCTGTAGGATTCACAGTGGGATCTATATCGCCTAACTGTTCTCTGATATCAGAGAAATCTAAAGGTTGACCCCACGGGCGGTTTGGTCGCCTAAGACTAGCTAAGGCACTATGTGTTTTAATAAGAGATTGACGAACGATCTCTTGGAGATCACCACCTGTAGGATTAGGGGTTGCTAGCTCAACTGTGATCTGCGGATCTTCGGTTGAAGTAGTTGTTGTTTGAGGGGGCATACTATCTTGTGAACGACTTCTAGTCACTATAGGGGTGCGATTAGGTGGAGGAGGAGTCTTGCAACTGCCTCGTGCCATTAATTAAGTTCAGGCCCTCCTTCTAGCGTCATTTGTTGACGGGTGAAACAGTCTGTCCGTCAATTGAGAGAGTGGAACCGGTCCGGGGTTGTCTAAATAACCCAAGTCGTTTGGAATGAACCACCCTGATGAGTTTAACGGCTCCGTTGGCCGCTCTAAGGTCTTTAAGGGAACCAAAGAGAAACTAATCTAAACTAACTAAAACAAATAAAACTAACTAAACTAAATAAGCAAACTAAAACTAACTAAACTAACTAAATAAAAGAAAACAAACTAACTAAAAGAAACTAAACTAACTAAAACTAATAAAACAAATTAACTAAAAACTAACTAATACACTAATCTAACTAAAACAAACTAAAACTAAATATAACTATTCTAACTATTATATACAATCTACTAATTACTATAATAACTCAAATCAACTATCTAATCACTAGCTGCAATATTACTTATTCACAAATGTACACTATGAACAATCTACAGATTTAGTGAAAACCTGCAAAACTCAATTGATTACTGCCTTAAGACAGCAAGATATGTTTTTTGATTTTTTATATTTTATGAAAAAGAAATGAAACTGCTGAAATTAAACAATCTAATATAATTTCTGAAATTAAACGATCTAATATAAATCTAATTGAAATTATTTCTAAACTAAACTACTTAATGGAAACAGCAAGGAAAAGACTAACTGACCTGGAAGCGCTCCTAATTTGTCCCGTGTGTGATGACTCTGAAGCTAGTCGGAGGAAGGAAACTCGCATCGGATTGGCCCAAAAGCTTCTCGTAAACGATCAACTGTGCTTCTCTTTGAGTTGGTTTGCAGGACAAACAAGACATAAAAATATCATAACAATTATAAGATGTATAAATCTCTGCAATAAGGGAAACCTGTTATGCAAACATTTATATTTGATAATTCAATCAATGAAGAAGATAAACCTGTCATCCACAAACTGAATTAA
>ML783262.1:348822-364543 GCA_009831015.1 Picea engelmannii | reverse complement strand
TGTAGCTAGTCTAAAATAGCAAACAGGACTAGATAGCAATCAAATGAAATCTTTTTTAAAACAATCCAATTTAATTTTCTTTTAACAAATATCCAAAACGAATCACTAATAGTTCAAACACAATTTTTCCTTCAAATTGAAAAAGAATGCAATCAGGACAGGGTAAGAATGCTCTGTTTTTCAGTTGCCATAAAATCAGGTCAAATCATAACAGGACTATTTCATAACAAATGAAATCGATGGTGAACCAAATTGTATAAGATACGATGCAATCATAATCCAAACAATCATAGTCGATTGGTTACTGCTGTGCAGTGTGCATAGGATTCATGTCGTTTTAATCAAATGCCAATATAGAAAGGCTGTTACGATTATTATCAAAATGAAACACGCATAACATCATCCACTAATCTTTACCTTAGACTTCGTTCGCTGAGTGTCAAACAGTTAACAAATATGACCGAAATAATGATCGTAACCATCATTGACTCGTTATAGTCATAGCATTGATATCATTCAATCAAGTGTAAATATAGGTAAACTGTTTCGATTGTATTCAGATGAAATCATACTCAATGAGTATAAACCCAACGAATCTCGTTATTGATCACCACTCAGTCAACAGACAGGAGCGTGATAGAATCAACAGAATTCATAGTATAAACTGGGTGAATAATCAAAACGAATATGGCTGAGTTTAATTATAGAAACAAATCGTAAGACTGGATACAGTTAATTTCATTCCTCAAATCGAATTCAAACAAGATATTTGTTGCAATCTGATAACACGGTCAAACAAAACAGCCCGAATCGATTTGGTTGGATGTAACAGCTACGATTCATATCCATTCGCAATTCGGTCATGTAATAACGGAATGGTATTCGAATTGGTCAGAAAATATAGAGCATACAATCACAACAATTAACCATAATCACCAACCATATCGCATAGGATATAACCAATTCGACATGAGATATGGACTGTGTTCAAAATTGGAATACCAAAAATAGCCTGTGTTTAACAACTTCGATTATCAACAGAGTATTCGATTAAAACAAATTAAAACAAATCAAATCTATCCCATGATCACTTGAATCAAAGCCAAATCCAATCGAAACTTAAACGATAATGAAAATTGATTTATCAAAGCAAAATTATATACAAAAGTGCATGCTTATGCGACAGAGCAGATCCACGATATAAACAGAGTTTATGATCATGTCATATAAATAGGTGAAAGTCATACCAGTGAGGTTGTTCTAGCTACGCCAATTTTGAATTGACGAATGTTGTTGCCGACTCCACGTTCTTAAACAAAATCGAACCAGTTGTTCGTTGTTTCTTATCAGTGGATGGCATCTTATCCTGTTGACTAGAGAGCCTTGCAACTTGATCCTCCAGAGCATGAATTCTGGACTGCAGCATTGGCACATCGAGGTAATACCTTTCTAACCATAAGCCACACTGATCACGTGGTGGAGCAGCTGGTTAAGATAGAACAGGAGGGGGTTTTGGCGAGTCATCGGGGGTTTGACAAGGCATTTTGATGCCTGGATAATTTGGATCACTTTGCAAGCAAGGTGGGAGGTTCTCGACAAAGTCGTAAGAGGGTTTGTTACACAGACCTTCGGAATAGGGATACTCACTTGCCATGAAACGTTCAATCTCTGAGTCAAAGTCTTCACTCACCATGATGGGGTCAGGGTTGACAGGAAATTTTGGTTTGTTTCTTGCCATGCGAGAGATTAACCGGGCGTTCTTCTTACCTTTAGAATTCGCATCAGGTTTGGTCTTAGGCTTTTTAGCCACGGGTTTAACAGTTTTCTCATCCTTGGTGACAGAACCGGGTAGGTCAATAGGTGGTTCGGGTAGGGGTTTAGGTAGCAGAGCACTATAAGGGACAGGAGGTACTATCTTTCTCTAGCTCACCATAGGTTTTTCAACCTGTGGTGGGCTAGGTTCTTCAAACTTATTGCGATAAAGAAAGTCACTCCAACAGTCTCGGCGTAACCTCAAATGACAAGCCACAAGCATTTTAATTAACCCAAAATGAAATAGGTTGTTATCGGCCTGGTTCTGTTTGAACCTTTTAGACATTTTAAATAGACTCCTATGCAAGTAGTAAGGCATATTAAGCTCATAGCCCATGAAAACCATAAGTAGCCGAAGGTGATACAGGAAAACGAAACCATACCGGCCCTCGCATGTGATGAATTGTTTGGTTACCATCAGCAAGTTGTGCCATCGTTGCTTTAGCATATTTGCGGGCAAGCCTTTGTCACAGGAGTTCACTCTTCGTGACTGGAAGAGAAATGTCCACGGGACATCCTCCACTTTACAATTTTTCGACCATCTCTGTCCGACAACAGGCAGACCGGTAGCTAGACTGAGAAATTGCTCGTCAATTTCCAACTGCAGATCCCCAACCTTGGCTCGACAGCCATCAAAGGTTAATGCAAATTGTCGAGCCACGCTAGGGTTATAACCATCAAACTTTCGTATGAACAAGAGCCATCCGAATTCCTCAAGGTCACTGTAAGCACCATCAAACATCAACAATGCCTGGCAGCCATTGGGTTCAGCCTTCACGACTGGAGCCATGGTTCGGGCTCATGGTAGGGTTTGGATAAACACACAGGACTACAATCGCTTAGGCCAACAGTTGAGAATGATGAAAGGGGAGGTGAATCAATATACGCGTGCGAAGGTGGTGGGTTAGTTCACCGCCATGCAAAACATTAAGGGCACAGTACCATCCCTGTTCAATCAATCATAACCAAAATTAAAATTATTCGGCCAACCCAAGGTTTAAACGGTGGACAATTATATCAATGTGCCAATGTATAGTTTGAAACCATGATCGTTCAACGTTAAATCAAACCCATAGTTTAAATATGCGCCTGTAATAATTCAAACCAATGTTATTGCAAAATCCAAAGGTTTGACCAACGCGCCATGTGTATAACTCCAAACATTGCCATTCCATATGAAATCAGTCTCATATGTTACTCATGCGCTATATGTATAATATGTAACCAAAGTTTATAAAACATTGTGGCAAAAATCGATAAGCCAAGAGCTTTTGATAGTAAGGATCACATCATATAAAAACCAAAATCAATCATAACCCTTATATAATCAAGTATAATTCWWGAATTAGCATGCTCAATGCCTTGTCAATTAAATAAAAGTCRAGTTGYGCAATCAAAGTGAAAGTTGGCAAAGTTTGAAAAAAAATCATTTCAKCCAYTTAACAATAAACCAAAGGTAAGCACCAATCAGAATATCGATGAGCAGATCATGACAATTAAAATAACGATGGAGGAGTTTTCACGCTTTCAGTCGTGAAAAATAAATCGAAACCAATTTGCAAACATCGCATGAAATGAAAATATCGTTAATTCGCAAAATGCGACGACAATTTGATGTTCAAAAGACGTAGGTGTAGGCAGCTTAGAGGGCAATAGAAAAAATTGTATTGGCTGCCAACAGGTCTCAAACTCTGATATTCGCATGTCGAAAGTTGGCTTTGGAAACAGTTATTTCCGTCCAGATATTTTGCCATTACATTCTATTACGCACTACCACGGTCATTGCAGACTCAAACCCCATGTACCACATCTTGACTTGTCAAGTACTTGGGGGAAAATATTCTAAATGGATCATTATTCTCCAAGAATTCGATCTTGAGTTTTCCAAATCAAAAGATAAGAAATCGTTGGTTTTTGCATAATTGATTTGCGATCTTCCCCATACTGATGAGTATACTGAGCCCAGTGATTCTCTTCATGATGAATCCCTATTCCTCATTAGTATGTATAATCCTTGGTACAAAGATATTCTTCTCTATCTCCAAACCCAACGTTTTCATCTGAACATTTCAAGTGATGAACGACGTCACATTCGACACCACTCCAAACGCTACCTCATCATCGGTGACACATTGTACCGTCGTGGCATTGACATTTTCCTACGACATTGTTTATCCCACGATGAGGGTGAATGAGTGTTAAATGATTGTCACCTTGGAGCTTGTGGCGGTCATCTTTCTGGGATGGCTACAACCTAGAAAATCTTACGTGTCGGTTATTTTTGGCCTTCTATATTCAAAGATTGCATCACGGCCATTAAAAAATGTCCACCCTGTCAAATATTTCAGAAGAAAGCACGTACCCACCCCGCTCCGCTGCATCCCATTGTCGTCGTCGGCCCCTTTGCAAAATAAAACATCGGTTTTAGGCAATGTAAGACTACCTCAACCGGGGGGCGCAATTATATCATTGTGGCAGTTGATTATTTCACTAAATGGGTTGAGGCTATGCCTACATTCCTTAACGATGGCCGCACTATATCACTCTTTGTGTTTAACCACATCATCACTCAATTCAGTGTCCCGCAAGCTATTGTAACTAATCATGGATCACATTTCACGAACCAAATGATGGGTGAATTGCTCACCAAGATGGGTTTTCTCCATGAAAACTCGTCCCCTTACTATCCTCGGGTGAATGGAAAAGTTGAAGCCATCAACAAAGTCCTGAAGAAAAAAAACCTCATGGCACTTGCAACTTTTCTTCACACTCTGGACCTATCGAACTTCAATGAAAACCGCAACTGGATTCACGCCATTCCAATTGACATACATAATAGAAGTGGTGTTACCAATCGAATGTGAGATCCCCTCGTTGAAACTTAACGTGAAACTCCTACCTCACACTTTTGTTGAAGAGGAATGGTTTCTATATTTAACCAAGTTGGATGAAACTCATTGCGAGGTTGCTCTCATTAATGAGACGTATAAAAAGTGCATGAAAAATCAATATGATAAATCCGTCCAACTTCATGCTTTCAGAGAAGGAGATCTAGTCCTAGTCTATGATCAAGATCATGACAAACTAGGGGTAGGAAAGTTAGAACCCATGTGGCGCGGGCCTTACATCATAAAACCAATGCTACACAGAGGCGCCTACGAGTTAGAAAACTACAATGGAATATCTCTCGATGAGACCCAAAATGGGCTTTACCTCAAGAAGTACTATGCATAGAATTTCTCACATGTGTGCTTTGTACATTATTGTACTATATACTCTTGGTTTGGTGTGTCTTTTCTTTTGTGTGCACGAGTTTTTCCTCAACTACTTATACTTTTATTTGTGATTGAATGCGCATATGACATCACCCTTTCCCATCTATTTCAGGTTTGCGGATGGCACTAGTCGGCATACCCAGAACATCGCTTCTGCAGCGCGGGTCATCTACCACTCTAGTGAGTTAGTGACTTCGGGAGGAATTTTCTTTGGATCTGCGACCAATAACATGGCATAATATCATGTCGTCATCGAAATTTTAACCGAATCCTCCTCTCTAGGTATAACTCAATTGATTATCAACCTCGACTCTCAACTCGTGGTCTGTCAACTTAATCGTGAGTACGTCGTTCGCAAATCGGTTTTACTACGTCTCCACCCAAGGGTTCGCCATCTCAAAAGATCATTTGAACTTCTCCAATACAAACACATATCGAGAGAACTCAATACAAATTCAGATTCATTGGCAAATTACATGTTGGATTGGTATCTTGTGCATAGATAAGCATTTGAAACATAAATCATATGTACAAAAACATCACATAAAAACAAAAAAATACAACATAGGTAGCCGCAAAACTCGTGTGTGTGTATATATATATATGCGTGATAGCAATTTTTGTTTTAAGTACATCATACAAAAGTACACAATGAGGCAAAACTTGGGCCTTCATGCCCATAGTATCATCATAAGGACTACAAAATATCTGAGGACTCTACTCATCCCCTGTATCACGTTATGCTCCAAAACGTATACTACTACTCGCGTCACTCATCGTAGTAAATGGTTGAGGCCTTCAGAGACCCCAACTATGTGTCTCTGCAAGTGTAAAGGCACGTCTTTCCTCCTCAAAGGAGGTACAACCATCGTCAAGCCCCATAGGTTTCTCTCTACCTCTTGAAGTCCTCCCACTATGATGTCGTTCTCAGTTGTCGCCTATGCATCCCCACAACGCCCCAATGTTGGCATCTCCTCCGGACGTGACACACCTCGGTCTACGTGATGAAATGATATAGTTTAGATCCCTCGTTCTACAAACAAAAACATATAAAAAACAAAACAAAAATATTGGTTACAAGGTTATGGTTATCTTTCGTATCGAATGCATCCCATTGTATTCCCTCGGGGAGTACCAAGTCTATACTGCCTCTTAAATCTACCCCATCATAGGGGAAGCCCTCAATCACCACTAACTTCCTTCTCCACCATGCGAAGAAGTCGACAATGAATCTGAAAGCATAGGGCACATTCCCCAACCTAGGGGAAAGACTGGTCCACCTCTCCATACGAGGCTCGGTCACCGGGCGTGCTATCATCACAACTTGTGGCTGCATTTGAGGGATACGCTCTAAGAAAAATGAAACTAAGAAAGAACTGTATCCAAACTATTTCTATCTTCCAGTCCTGCATTTGAATATTTGCTCTTTGACATTCCTCAAGAACCCTGTACTCCAAGTGAATAATCTCGTTTCCAAACACTGTATGGCATAATAGATTTGTGATTTAGAAGCCAAGTGGGCACTAGTTCTCCCCACCAACTTGGTGATGGTGAATATAATGAATTAAAGTGCTAGATCACTCACATATTTTATCACGATCCATCCTCCCACCAAACGTGACCATGGTATGCAATGTTTGGAAACATATGCCTCGGTCAGTTGCGGAGTAGCCCGGTGTCCGGAAAATAGTATGGGTGCCCCTCTCCTTGAGATCCCCATCAGAAAATATACATCGTCTATTTCAATTTCAAGAATATGCGGTCCTACTCATAACGCTTTCTGAGCATCGTCCCATAGACCAATCAAGTACTCAAGCAATAATACTTCTTCTCATGTTTTGAAGCTTGAAATATTTGAGCAAGCCACAATTATATAAGGTCGCCCTCACTTGAGGGTCTTGGAGAGCGGCAATATCATCGAACTCGTGCTCATGCTCTTTCCACTCAATCATGGTTAGTTATAGATGAAACCTGCAAAAACATCAATTAATCATCATTAGCTAAATCCTCATGGAAAAAATTTGCCTCTTTTTAGCATAAAGATAAAATATTTTTTGAGTTCTGCGCCCAACGCTCCCTCAAAGTAGCCTATAGAGCGCTAGTGTCCCCTAGACATACGCACCAACGTGTTGAAATCATGATCAATGCTCCCCTCATTTATTTGAGGGAGCATCGATCTAGTTCGGTGCTCTAGGGCTTCCCAAGGATCCTAGAACACCTAAAATAAAGGTTAAAATGCAGTTAAAAGCATGAAAAAGGATGAGAAGGAAGACACAACCAACCTGGTCTAAACAGATTTGAAAACGGTCGCCCACAGCTCCCACAATCGATGGTCAAAAAATGCTCCAAAAGAGGTAAAAATCCAAGGACTAGAGGAGAATGGTAAAAATAAATTTCTAACCTAGTTTGATAATTGATATGGTCAATTAGGTCATTACTCTTTAACATAAAGTCTATTTTTTGGTTTTTACTATTTTTTTGAGAAATTACTAATCTTTTGTGCCCATAACAACTTGATTTTACAGGAATATGAGCGAAGTTCTTTTGATGACCTTGTAATAACCAATGAGCTTAGTCTTTGTTCTTTCTCGCACTCACAAATACATGAGAATGTAACCGAGTATACTTTTATCATTTTTTCAGACTCGTGATGGTTATACAAAAAAGGAACCCCCTGGAGTCTCATTTAATATCTTTTCAGACTCTCTAAACATGAAAAGATTACCGAGTGCTCTTGCTTCCTTTCACACTCGTTAAAAGGTTCGAAAGGGTGTCTTATGAGTAATATTTTATCTCTTTTTTGGACCTCAGAGACTAAAATTACAAAAAAGGACAACCCTAGAGTCGCCTTTAAGTTCTTTTCAGACTCTCTAAACATGAAAAACCACCGAGTTTTCCTTCTCTGGACTTGCTAAACAACACATTGAAGGGCCCATCTGGGAACAAACCCTTACTTCTTCCAGTTCATTAAACAAAGGAAGAGGAACTTACTGAAGGTGAGCTATATCGAGCATGTGTTATCCTTCTCGAGCTTGTTAAATTAAAAAGGGGTACTCATCTACTTGGATGGGGGGGGGGAATTGAAGGAAGTGGGTTAAGTTTCCTGAGAAATTTTTTAAATAGCTCTTGTAGTCGCCATTGAACATGGCACTTGTTTTTAACCTTCACATCGAACACTTGGATAATCCACTAAACCTCTGCACTAAATCAATCCTATGAGTCTTTCCACTCCTTTGATCCATCCAAAGAATGCCTCAGCACCCGTTGCATTATGCTTTGGTCCATTCTGCGTTTATGTTGCCAAGTCTCATGCAGTGCCTCAGTGTTCAAGGGAACTATCTGCCTCGAGAGTCAACCATCTACAAAATTACCAGTTTCCATAACCATGTCAGTCTGTGTTCATTTTTTATATCTCATCACTTTCCTGTGTCAATTTTGTGTCGATGATGGGGGATACATCAAGGCCCTCCTTCGATGAATCTTTTCTTGTCGACTTCAACACATCTTCCGAGAATTAGACTTAGAAACTAGTTAGTACCTTGGGACCTGCATGCCTCAATGACAGGCCTCCTCGCTTCCGACAGTAGGTTTACATCATTGAACTCTGATCCGATGATTCCACGAATGATTCAACCTCAACTCATTTATTCACATTCGTTGGATTGTACTAGGGTACCTTCGGAGTCATTGACATCACTGGTGATTTCCCTTGTACTTGTTAACGGTTTACCTCAATGACCAGTAATCAAGTGGTTTCTACCATGTTCGACATCAAGACATCTATTCACATGGATAGATTTGTACCACGTCGGGATTGGGACAAAGACCCTGGATTGAGCATTCATTATGATACTTTCTTTGCCCAGGTTGCGAGGGAAGTCATTTGAGCATGCCAATACTTATGTTGTCACATAGATCCACGGTGTATTTTTCTGTGGCTATGTTTTATCATCTTGTAGCTCCACTGTGTATTTTGTGTGGCTACGATCAGTTCATGTAATAAAATTATGGATCCACATTGTATTATCGGTGGCCATACCCTTAGTCAATATCATCATGGATTCACAGTGTATTTATTGGCGGCCATACTTTGATTCACTTATAGTCTAAGCATAGGTATGTCTGCCTCGGGATTGGAACACAAATTAACATTTGTTTGATGGGTGTTTGCAACTTCTACCAGGTTTCCCGACTCCACACCCTTGCTTCGGAGAATCTACAATTTGTTTCGGCCATCAGATTTCATTTTCTGACTTCACACTTTGGGGGGCAATCTATTACACATCAAATTTCCTCACTTCCCAATTGTCTCACTTTTGTCGCAAATGACGCATTTTCATCACGTAAGTGTCGCTTCGCGAACGACACCATGAGAACACTTGCTATGACCCCTAAAACATGTTGGAAGAAGAAACCCCATCATTTGGTAGTCGGAACAAAGTGTTTTTCTATGAGAATTGGTCATCATGGAAACTTTTGGAAGATCAACACTCCCCTACTCATATGAAGGGAGCGCTAGCACTCTTTGTCTATCTAGCAGGGAGTGTTGTAGCGCTCTATTTCCCGTTGTAACAGAGCGTCGAATTGGTTGAGAAAATCTTGGGAAGAAATCCCCTTTTTCTCTAAGGACAACTATGGATGATTCGAGTTGGTTTGGATCGAATCTAACCCTTAGGCTGCATCTAAGGGAGATATCACAACTCATGGATTCATATCCTCAACTAATCCAAAATATAACCAAGGTGGTTGGGCCTCTCAAAGCATATAAATGGAGGCATTCTCATGGTGAACAAGGAGGAAAATAATAAAAAAAAGCATTTTCATTTTGATCGTGGATCTTTCGAGCAAGGGGTTGGATGAGGAGG
This sequence comes from Picea engelmannii, assembly GCA_009831015.1. Lineage (NCBI taxonomy): Eukaryota > Viridiplantae > Streptophyta > Pinopsida > Pinales > Pinaceae > Picea > Picea engelmannii. Next base: position 354,591 of record ML783262.1, on the reverse strand, counting down.
ACTTGGATAAGTTGTTGCAACATCATCCATGATTGTAAGTATCTCTTTAAAGTTCTCATCAATATACTTGGCCTATTCCCTTCAAGCTTGTGTATTATTGCATGTGCGTGTCCACTATTCTTTCTATCTTTGTAGATGGATTTGTTTAATCTAATCTTGTAGAGTAGGAGTTCTTTGTTTCTCTTTGTTGTCCATTGCATTGCAGGTGTCAAGTTGTGCTAAGGAGTTTGGAGATCAAACTTGGATTGGAAGCAGTGAGGACAAACTTTGAAACAAGGTGCATCACACTTTTTCTCCCTCTCTCTCTTTCTGAGTAGTTAAACTAAATTCAAGGGGATGTTAGTGTCCATTTGTGTTTTTTTGTCTTGGTATTAGGGGTCTCAAATCCAAGGGAAGATTCACCTGTCTGTACGGGAATTGTTCCGTAGCAGAGAGGGCTTCAGGAACAACCTGGCTTGGGCAAGCTGCAACAAGAGGAGAAAGATTGCATAGGTCAGACTCATGAGATATTTGCTTACCTTGTCCCGCGAGGCCTTATGCTTATTCGAGTCCCAATCAATCTATCTAGGCAACTGGTCGCTGATCCTTGCAAACCAACGTCCATTTTTCTCAGACTTGTCACTAGTCTTCATAACTATGACAACAACAAGTCATGTTAGGTTTTCAATGGAGCATTACTTAATTTTTTTCATATTTTCAAGTTTTCTCATTTTGAGATATGTATTTTCATATGCACAATGTATTTGTGGAGTGTGATTTTTTTTTTTACACAGTACTTACCTTAGTTTTATCTTCTTCAAAACTTACAGGCACCTCATGATTTGGAAAAAAGTTCTCAATAGCTCTGCATGGATATCTGGCTCTCTGTTGAGATCTAGTCTTTATCTATCAGTACATTTCATATTATGCATTTCATATAATAATCCCTTTCAATTTACAGTAATTTTCTGGCCCGTGGAAAAAAAATTACACAATACTTACCTCCTTCGAGGTATTTGCTTAGTTCTTTGTGTGATGGTACATACCTACTAGTTTTGTCGTTGTATGTATGGGCACACAGAGTAACACCAGTGCCATTTCATTCTTGATTGTAGCATAACCAAAACCCTATCCTAACAAACCAACCAAATTATAAAAACTCGATGCAGATTTCAATTTGCATCTCAATATGTTTTTCTTTTATGGTAAGAGGGATTTCAGTGGTAGACGCTTGTGACATTCATATTACTATTTGTAAGAAATCGGAATATTCCAGCTACTTTTATAGCTCTTAGATGACTCTAAATATATTTCTTCCTCAAGCTACACAATTTAGAGAGTTGCTCCATATCTTTTGGAATGCTTTTCTAGATCAAGGTATTTATGGTTCTTTTCCCTGAAAGTAGTGCAATGGATATTAAACCTCAACTATTGGTAGATCTAGCTTGTATGATGTCACAACCTTATACTCCTCTATAGCTACACACAATATATATGAAATGCATATTCAACGTTCTTCTAGTTCTCAAAGCATGATGAAAATTGTGTTCCTTAGAAGAGTATGCTACGAGAAAAATCCACTGAGATGTAATTTAGTTAAACTCACATGTCTAAAGACTAAAAACTATATGGTTTTTTTCGATGTGAAAGTTAGTCTTTAAAAAAAATGAGTGTTCAATGTCATATATTGTGACACATTACAATTGACTATAACTTTAGATTTATTAGTATTGGATATGCTCTCTTGACGAGCCTGAGAGTATTTTAGATATTGGTTGCAAAATATTTACCTCTGCTCCTAGATTCGTTGAGAGGTTATGCCCCAGAGAGATTTTTAGATACTAGTTTCAATATCTTTACCTTTGCATAATGGTATTTGATGATCCCTCCAGGATACAAAATCTTTATTACAAAGCCTCTTTTATTTACTGTGATAGTCAGCCCTAAGTAGGACCTAAAGACTTTTCAAGTAATTGTAGATACCAGTGATACAATTGGCGGAAATTCACTTGTAAAATAAGAAACTAATGGGTAAACTAAGAATAAATTCCTACCGAGCAAGTTCAGTTCTCATGAGCCAAAACTAATTGCCTACATCGAGGAGAAGAAGCAGACTCACGGTGGCACATTAATACTTGCTCGAGACAAATAAAAGTATTTGAAAGCAAGAAGTTACCCTCAGTCTGTACTAAACAACTTTTGTAACTACATGAATTGGGACAAAGAATTAGACGGGAATTAAAGTGCTTCTTCAATTATTTAACCCATGCCATTTCTCGTAAATACAACAATCAACAACGACTCTAGAAGGAAACCCACAATCAACAACTTCTCTGGAAGGAGACCTGAAGGAGACTTGTTTCATAAGTACACTATGTTGTATCCAACAATTACCATGGCTAGAAGCCTCAACTACTCTGTATTGGATCTAACTCTTTTCTGCAACTAAGGTGTGCACCATTGTCCGAGGCATGCAATTTTGTAGAGGTGTAAGAAAGAGACAACCTATTGGAGTTTCCACGGCTACATTAAGCCAACACGAAGGCATATAAGCTAGAAGATGTGTTTTTCAAGGTATCTCGGTCTTTCATGCCTCCTGGTAGAGGGAAATAGTGTCATACCTAGTAGGTGAGAGATAATATTCACTTACAATATTTTGTAGTATTCACTAAGTATAAAATGAGGTAATATTCGCTTACAATATTTGTAGTATTCACTAAGTATAAAATATAATTTTTTAACATTTCTTGGAAAACAAGCCTAGTTGCATATTACAACACGTAATATGCTAAGATAACCCTCTACCAATAAGTACACCCCGTTGCAGCCATATGTTAATATTTACTAAAAATTTAACACAATTTAAAAATGACAAATATAAATGTCTAAATAAATAAAAAAACACTATGAACATAATTATAACCCAGAAGAATTTTGATATGACAATCATTTTACAAGACTTGAATTCCTCCATAGGATATCATTATTGAGAACGCATCTGGATAAAATCCTCCAGGTAGAGATTACACGTCTTCTAGAATCAATATTGGTCTTCTCAAACTATGAAACATAACAACTTAAAATTTGCTCTTGTAATAGGTTGATTCCATATATATATCTCAAGGTTATTGCCAACATAATGAAATAAACCCACCAACATCATGAGCTATGCACAAGAATTCTCTAACGAAGTCTTAAGAAACAAAAAATGGCATACTACAATTAAATTTCAAATCTCAAAAATTGTATTTTCAAAAACTTGAAATACTCGGCTTTGTTACATATAGCCACTTAAACCATTGATTAGTGTGCCTAACAGAAACCAACCATCCATTCATTCAATCTCGATCTCGATTTCAAAATGAATGCTCAATATCAATGTTTGTTTGAAAAATTGAAGGTGTTAATTTTTTGAACGAAGTTTTGTTATTTAAACTTTGGGTTCCAGCAATGCTAACTGAGTCTCATCTATGGAGGACCTTTATACCTCAATGTTGGCATACTCAATTTACAATTATCAAAATCTCACAATATATAAAACATTATATACCAAAAGAAACATCATAAATAAATAAACAAATAACTTTATATAACCATTATTAGCCCCAAATTTAGCACCAAGCCGCATAAATATGTCTTAATATATGCAGTTGATTAAATTGTAATGTGTCCAAAGATGTGATCACTTTAAAAGTTGTAGAAAGGAGTCGTAAAGGTCATCATTACAATGTCTTCATTAGTTAGTCCTAATTATCTAGGTGAACAATAGTCTCCCAACCATATTGTATGCACAACCTCAAGGGGTAGAAGAGACTCCCACCCTCTTCAATTTGAGTTACCCTCCACATAGATCTTCTTTAATGTGCATAAATTAAAAGGAGGGCCCTTCTAAAGATGCACCTCACAACAATTACAGAACAACCAAGTATAACATGTAACCATTAACAAGAAACCATACACATGCAACCATGAACAAGAAACGAGACATCAATAACTTCTCGCTATACAGAAAAATGACAACCAAGTATAACATGCAACCATGAACAAGATAAAAGATACATGCAACCATGAATAAGAAACGAGACAACAATAGCTTCTCGCTATACATAAAAATGACAAAAGCAATATCCATTAAATGAAAATGATAAGCAATATCCATTAAATGAACAATGATTCATTCCTAGTCTGTTATGCTTTGCAATTGATGATTTCAACGCAGTGTTGCCTACTCCATGGATTTGTTGCTCCTTAGGCACCATTCTCACCCAACAATCAAAGTAGGGACTTGTTGCCTTGCAACTCCTTGCTCATATTCAAGATGATCATCTCAAATCCCTGGTCATCATTGGACGGTTGCCACAACTCTCAGAACATGGGACACGTTGTACAGATGGTTCGATAAATGGACTATTGAAATCAATGGGATGGATGGTTATATACCTTTCATTCTTTTAATCATATTATTCATGTACGTGTACATGTGTAGTGATTCCTTCCCATGCAAATTATTGCATGTGTAATGGGAATTAGCATTTCATTAGCATAAAAAAAAATTCACTTGTAATGGGAATCAACATTTCAATCACATCATAAATAAAATATTCAACAAGATTGGAAAATCGAATAGGAGATTGTTACAATTAAATGACTATCAAAATACGTGACTATCAATTTAAAATTTAAAATTCCAGGTTGCTATGTTAAAGCTTGAGAAAATGTTTTGCAAAAATAGCGTGTTATTTCAATACTTATGGATTACACCAATAAGAACTCTTACATGAAGGCAAGGACTTGTTGTTCTGCAACTACCCTTGTTAATTGTGTTTTTCCATAGCATTTTTTGTTTTATTTGCTTATGGATACTTTGATTTATGGCTCTCGCTTTGCAATATTGGGATTATTTGAAAAGTTGTATTGAGGTTAATATATGAATTATTAAGGATCGAGTTTGTAAAATTGATCACATATGTCCCCTTGTTCCATTTTTCTGTGTGGGATTATATTTCATTGAATTGTTAAGGACCAAATTTGTAAAATTGATTATGTTGCCTCCCCCTTCCATTTTTATGTTGGGTTGGTTATATTCTATTTTACTAATTGCTTAGAAGGTAAAGTATTTGGTTGTAATGTTGGATTCCAAGGATAACAATCTTATCTCGTACTTAGATCAATAAAACTTTCACTCGATCCCTTTCCTTGTCTTCTTGTAGTGATACTCTATTTTGCACAAAGGGCTCTTCACATCCATGTCATAACTTATTGTTTTTTGAGTCGCACAAAGGGCTCTTCACATCCATGTCATAACTTGGATTTAGTTTTAATATTACATTAGAGTGTTGCTTTCGGCATACTCAGTTTCTATGAAAATTATAAATATTAAATAAAATTTAGATAAATGTTTTTGCAGTAGTCTAAATGTTTTAGGTCTTAGTTTTTTTTTTGGAGATATTTGCTCAAAATTTGGTGAGAAATTGTTACATTTGATAAATGGTAGGCCCACTGGGTTCTTTAAAAGTTATAGAGGGTTAAGGCAAGGGTGCCCCTTATCTCCTTTACTTTTTTTGGTGGTGATTGAAGGGCTTAGCAGAGCTATACAGAAACAAGTAATGGGAAAGAACATTAAAGGAATAGTTGTGGCTAGAAGACTAAACATTACCCACTTGATGTTTGTGGATGGTGTTATTTTGTTTGGAAGTGATAACTTTGAGGAATGGGAAGCATTCAAGGAAGTGATGGACTTGTTCTGCAAGGCGACTGGGATGGCTTTTAGCCCACATAAATCTTCCTTTC
>ML783262.1:309328-326009 GCA_009831015.1 Picea engelmannii | reverse complement strand
GAGTATTAAAGGCATTTAGATGTTCTGTCACAGAATCTCCATCTTCCATCCTAAGATGATACAACTTCTTTCGAAGAAACAACTTGTTTACCAGGGACTTTGATTGATAAAAATTCCCTAACTTATCCCATAGTTCCTTGGCTATAGATTCTCCCGAGACATTCAACAACACCGAATATGCCAGGCAGAGTCGAATGGTACTCCTTGCTCTTCTGTCCAACTTGTCCCAATCTTCCTTCGACATACCAGTAGCTGGTGTACTAGTAGTTTGTGTACTGGTAGGAGGTGTACCAGTAGCCTGTGTGCTTGTAGATGGTGTACCAGTAGGCTGTGTACCAGGATCCACAGCGATCCATTGTTCTTTGTCTACAAGAAGGTCCTCCAGCTTGAGCTTCCATAGCTCAAAGTTTTTACCATTGAACTTCTCTATCTCGATTCTAGATGAGCTCGCCATTCCTCTTACTTTACTCGAATCTCCTCTGCAAAAGCTCCCACTGAACCTAGATTTATCACAGACCCAAGATAAACTTGATATGTCAAGACCGAGCCAAACCCTCAGCAACAAAGGCATCCCTCTGAAGCCAAAAACGTGCTCTGATACCACAGGTAAGTTTTAAACCTGCGAAGTAAAGCAATGCATATAGATTCTTAAGCAATACAGAAATTAATCAATGGCTCATACACAGATTACATAGAGATCTTCCCCGGAAACCCTCAAACGGGAAAACCTTTCTTATTTTCATTATATCGAATTTCACCATTCACCATACAATATATACAATGTTTTTAGGTATTTCGTAGATACCAAAACCCTAATCCCTTAATCCGGGATCTGACGCACCCACACACACACACACATGCAAAGAATATAACACATACCCAACATGTCCCACCTCAAGAAGTGTGCCCCTTCTCTGCTCAAGAGTCCCTCTGTTGCCCCACTTCCCTTTCGAGGCTTCAACAACAGGACAAACATGAAGTATCAGAGCCCTGTAGTTATTTCCCAGCACACCAGGGAACAATTCTGAGTAGTTTCTCACCCAGAGAAACTACTCACAGGCCTGAAAACCCGCTTCTTCAACCACGAGCCTGACAACCCACTTCTTTGATCACATGCCTGAAAACCCGCCTCTTCAACCTGCAACAAAACTAGGTACAAGTACATATTGTATCATCCATAAGTGGATGGTGAGAATGGTGATTGAATTCTTAATGCCCCCCCAAAAAATACACTGAGTCTCTCTCTTATATATGAATGTGCCTTTTATGACACATGGCACTCAAGGAACCCTCTTGTCCCCACTTTAGTAACTTAGGATATAATAAATATCGATACTTTATACTTTAAGGAATATTAGTATAATATTCCTTTGGGCTTAAGCTCCCCTGGCTTAGCCCCTTATCCTTAACTTTTAGCCCCCTTTCCCTATCTAGTGGAGTTTAGCCCCCCATACTCTTTTACATGGTTGGTATGTATTAGTGATGTGTTTTCATTAATATTTACATGTGATTACATATCACAATGATGAATCACTGTCCATTTAACATTTGGATCTCTAGTCTAATAACCACACAGGCACTCTGGAACCAAACCAAAGACCTTGTACCATCAACTCACTGGAATTTATGTATAATTATATTTACATTTACAATCAATACTCACGACTCAGTAGCCTATATGTACAATTGGGATTTGACCTAGGGGTATTACATTCCCATACCCCTTATTTATACATTGTCGTCAACACATTATATACGTGTACATTCAAAATTCTTCAAAAGGATCCATGCCTTTACTATTGAAGTTTGGTATCCTCTTGATTCTCTTCTTTTAAGCATCAAAATCGTGTATGCATACCGCATTTGGCAGTCATTTTCTCTATTCCATAGAGCTGCTTTAGACAAGAATTCAACGCATTGTTCCATTTGACACACCCTCGTGATTACAACTACCATGCCATAAGCATCCTTGAGTTGCCTCTTCCTTGTTGCATTCACCCTTCTAGGCTAATGTATCCCTTCACTGCTACAAAGAACCTCAACGATCCATCTTGCCAAGGATTTCACACACAAGGAGAGTGCCAACTCATTACCAGAACCCCACCAAGGTTCTACATTTATAGGGTTCTAGTGTCTCCAACAATAGTTGTGCTTCCCAAGCATTCTAACTTTAATAAATATTATCTCATATGTATCACACACATACAATCATTATGAGAGAATATTATAAAAACTTCATTTAGAAATTCAAATTCATTTCATAAGGACATCCAACTTTTTCTCAAAATATGAAATTTCATTTCATAATTTTCTTGGTTGTTCCAATAGTAGGCACCAATCTTTATTATGGATTTCTGCAACACCATACTTGAGACCACTTTTTCCTGCAATGCTTCCTTCTTGCAATCAGCCAAACAGATCATTAGTATCTCATGTACAATATACTTTCCTTGCAATATGTACAAAAACTTATAAAGTGATTTTAGAATTGTCTACAGTTAACAATTTGATCACAACTATCAAGGAGTTTATTAAATAGAATGAAATTATCATTCTCTACATGTGCATGTTCAACAATTACGCTTTTCATTTTCTAATCATTATTACTATGTTTTTGGAATAGAAAATTCTTATAGTTACTGCTCATGTGGCTACTTGACTTGCAACTTTCATGTTGCAATATATAACAACCCCTTAAATGTCCTCAACTCCACGAGTTAGAAATAATTGTAAATGTTCAGCTGTTAGCATGCTCATTTCTGTTCAATAACATATTGCATAACAATTCTATCATGCATAAGTGCAACTCTACCACTTACTATTCATGAGTGAAACTCTCAATGCATATCTATTCAATGCACCCTTGCATTGAGTTTTAGAATGCTTGATATCTAAGTCATGTATCTCACCATTGGTAAATTGGAAATTTTTGCCAATGCCTTGACACATTCTTCATACACTTCCTATTGCATGTTCAACTATTTGTATGCCTTCCTTTTCGACCCGAACACTACACCAAGAATATAATTATGTGGTGTTCATTAATGTTAGCAAAAAGGTTGCAATCCAAACATTATTTAGAAGTATGGAGTTCAATGGATATTTGTGTGGTGCATAGTCTTTCCATAACCAACCATGTCATGGTCTCATACATGACTAGATTTTATAGCATCCATTCCTATAACAGATTCATACTCTTTATTGCTTTGGTTATTAGCTCATAACCAATTAACATGACATGCCATTATGTCATTGTATGCATTCAAAAGCTAAGAAGCTTTTATAATTATTATAGGCCTCCAACCTTTACCACACCCAGTGGTATCTTATTCCCATTAATGCATTCAAATAATACAAAAATGTGATAAAATAATCTCTGGCTAAGGAAATTCTTACCAAAATTTCCTTTAGCAATCATGCAATAAAATTACATAAACTCATACCTGCAGAGCTGCCATTAAATAAATTTAATGCCACCTAGCTAGCTTATAACAATAGAAGCTCTCATGCCTTTGTTATAAGCCTTATAATCCACACTTCAGCTTTATGTTGCTTCCTTCTATATGCAACAACATTATTAGCAGTACTTGCAACCATGCAATAATTATCTCTTTCCTCACACAACAATCATCATTGGAAACTTCATAATCATATATATAACAATAGACTACTCATAGTCATCATCATGTTATATATATGTTAAAAAAATCTACAATTATTACAACATATATATATGTACTAAGGTCACATCACTAGCATGTTCATGAATGCACATGCATTCCATATTTTCATGTACTATGTGTGGTTGTCCAACGGGTCATATTATATTTGTTGCTACAACCATTGTAGCAACCTCTTTCTTCATGTACCACTTTTCTTTGTTGTTCCTAAGAGACCTCAATTCTTCCTCGATTCATGTATCTTTTTGTTCTTGTATTGAGCACTTTACCCATCTAAACTACTCTTGATCAATTTTATATTTTCAGCCATACAATATGTTGATATGAACTTCAGCCTTAATTATTTCCTAGATCCATCTGACCAACACATGCATGAACAAATTACATTTCCAGCCATGCTCTCACATTGGCTTTATATATTCAAGTTCTATTTACTCGTATGGACCAAACAAGTTCAACCTTTCCTTGATTGAACATATCATCCCTTGTATTTTCTTGCACCATTCTCTTCTCTTTTCTTAGCCACCCAACCTCAAACATGACCTACATAGTCAATTCTCCAACATGTTGCAATGTTACCCAAATGTTTCTTTTTCCAATTGAGATGGATTCTCCTTGGATTTTATTTCTTTTGCATTCGATACCAAGCATAGAATCATTTTTTCTTCTTCATGGTTCCTTATTGGTTTATTTTCATAAAAATCATCTCCATTTTTTAATCTTTTTTGGATTGACATCCCAATGTACCCTGTCAATGCACTCATCTCTTTGGAATGTACTCAACATTCCTTTTCATTGTTGTCATAGTTCCTTGAATGTTGCAGAAGACTTTGTATAACTTGGTACCCATCTAATGGTACCTTTCCACTATTTTAAATTACTCATGAACTTCATCCAGTGTCTAATGCACTTAGCTTTGAGTAATTCCTCTGCTAAGAGTTTGATTGCACCATTCTATATCCAATATGCACACAATATATTTATTTATGCATCTGTCGGCACTCTTTATTGATATGCACCTTCATTTCTTTACCCTTGAAGTGGTGATCTTCATACCATGCTTCCATTGTGCTACTTTCATAACCACGATGGAAGTACTACCCCCAAACTATGTGATTGTTCCTTGGATATGTTATCCTTATCTCCAAGCTTATACTCTGTCTTCCTTTATTAAAAGACTAACATCTTGACATATCAATCCTTTTTTTTTAAATGTTATGCCCCTAATGTACTTCCTTATATGTACATTGGCTTCTTTGGGAGTGCATGAAATTTCACTATTTCATTCACTACATGATCTATTCTTATGTCTAGATTCCATTGAGCCCTCTGATTAACATGAGTGGATTTTTTGTAGTTTATTCCCAAGACTTTATGGTTGCACCCAAATTCATACCTTAATATTCTTCAGTCTTGATCTTTGATCACATTATGAAATATTCTTGTCATAACACTCTTGCCTTGAGTACTTATGCTTATCTTTAATCAAATTTCAACCCTCTCACATGTTATGAAAACCATCTCTCCAAAATTCCATGGCCTTAGCTTCATGTATATCCATTACTCCTGCTTTATCATGAAACATGAAACATGGATGATCTCTTTCTTACTCAACATTCCCAAATAGGATGTGTATTTGTCATCTTGAAGCCTTTTCCAAATCATAGTTCCATTGAAATTCTTCTATATTAATCATTGAGTATAGACATCTTCCATGCCTTCCATGCTTCTAAAATTTGTGTTGATCCTGTTCTGATATAAATGTTGTTAACTCTGCAAAATGTGCAACCAACAAAAGTTGTTAGGCTAAATAATTTAACAATTTCATGAATTTATGTACAATTTTGTTCCAATAATGCACCATAATTCTTTCTTCTAGTTCCATATGAAATTAACTTCCTAGATCAATTTTATGGGTGGATATATGGATTCCTCTGTCAGAGACCTTTCCAATGATTGCTCCCTTTCTAAATTATTTGCCTTGAGCACAAAGTTATGTACATTTGAATATTATCCATGAATCCCTTATGTTCACATCTTAACCAGGTGCAATTTGAATTGTATTTATGCTTATTTGTACCTGATCTTTTGGAGTTTTGGTAGGATCCCAACTGGGTTCCTTCACCATCATAATTTGGACAATCTGTCCAAGTTTCACCTCTTTCTGGGTTCTGGGTTGCTAGCTGAAGTTTCAGGCCAATTAGTATTTTTGGCCCTGAATGCTACATGTACCTTCTATGCCCTCTTAAACATTTTTAACATGCCCAGAATTTTAATTCAGCCCCATGACTATGTTCTATGGTTCAAGAGCTTTCCATAGACTACTCTTGTGCCTTAATCTGATTTCGGAGGAACAAGAAGTTATGGCCTTCAGAAGTTAATTGAGGCCTAAAATTTACTCTCCATTGTTCGGGTTGTAAATCACTCATCCTGACTATGTTTGATGAATGGGATACACCTTTATAAAGCTATCGCTAAGCTCTTTCATTTGAGATGAAAACACTATGTATTTGGCGCATTATTTTTTAGTAGTTAAAAGCATTATTTAGGGCCTCAAAAATTCCCTACAAAAAGATAACCTTCCAAAAATACCAAATGTCATGGAAAGTCACAGTTTTTTTGTTGTTGTAGACCGCTAAATCAACTTCACACGCACCAGTTCGAAAATATACACTCATATTTAACATGCGCAAGTTCTACACATGCAATGCCAAAATGTAGTGCATGCATCGCGCACCTATATCCAGTGTGCACCACTTTTTTGTTGCACTAATATCTTGTGCGTTCAAGTTTTGTCTCGTGCACCAATATCTATTGTACACAACTTTTGTGTCACGCGACAATATATAGTGCGCACAATTTTTTTGTCACACACCCATATTTTGCGTGCCTTGCAGGCTCCACGCCACACAATGCCAAGGTTCAATGCACTCACACTGCGCGCCAATACTCCTTGTGCTCCACCAATTCTACTTTCACACAATGTGAATATTTAACGTGCACAAATTGCATACCAACATTGCACGTGCACCAAAAAAAATTCTCTGTGCTCTGCCAATACTCAATGTGCATGCCTTGCACACCAATATTATGCGTGTGCAACAAGCTCTGCACCGTGAAATGTCAAATTTTAGTGCTCTTACCCGCGCACCACTATTATGCGTGCGACACCAATTCTACACCATGCAGTGCCAAAATTTTAGTGCGCACACCTGAGCACCATTATTTTTCCGCGCATCGCCAAATTTTAGTGCGCACTTCTGTGCACCATTATTTTTCCGTGCATCACCAACTCTTCACCGCGCAATGCCAAATTTTAGTGTGCACAACCACGCACCATTATTTTTTTCGCGCATCACCAACTCTACACCGCGCAATGCCAAATTTTATTGTGCACACCTACACACCATTATTTTTCCGCGCATCACCAACTTTTCATCGCATAACATCAAATTTTAGTGCACACATTCACGCACAATTATATTTCTGCGCTTAGCTAGTTTTTCCATAATTTTTGTTGCAGAAATTAGGGATTTTGCCCAATTTTGTCCCGGGCGCCATGGCCACTTTGTAAACTCAAAAAATTGGCCATCTGCAAGCCCAAATTTTCCCCATTAGAAATTGACAGTGCTTAAATTTAATCCGTGTTTGTTTCTTCACATTACCCATGAGATTACTTTCAATTTTACTGCAATAATTTTATCAAACCAGATGCAGACATACTCCAGAAATTAATTCTCTGCAAATTTCTGCTTCAACATTCTATTAACTCAGCCCATCTAGGCTCAGTGTTGAAAATTGGGCTCTGATACCACTTTGTAACATCCCCAGCCACCAACTGGGCTTTGCCACTTAAAATTTTGAACTATGATATTAATTTAACCCATAAAAATACTCAGTAAATGCACAGATTCATACAAAATAACAACATAAATATATTTGCAACATACACATGAAAAACCCATGAAAATAATTGCATAAGTTAATGCATCACCTGAATTAACACACAATAAAATTACTGAAATGTTCTACATATGAACAGAGTTAAGCGAAATAAAAATAATAATCTATAAACACCATTATCACAGAGATTCCATAGCAGAATACACATAATTATACATATTGTAAATAAAATAAGCACATGAAAGACACTTATCTCGTGAAATAAACATCAATTGCATGCATACCTTCCACGTTCCTCCGAGCCATAGACCACACTACTCATAATATCAGCAGTGGATCACCTCCGAGCTAGGGCTAAACTCTACCAGGGCATAGGAAATCCTAATCCAGTCTAAGGTATGATAATCTATAGAATTGCTCAATCCAAGGTGCCCAATTTTTGCAACTAGCCTACAATATCTCATTCCCCACATGCCTATCCCACCCCAAGAAGTGTGCCCCTTCTCTGCTCAACAGTCCCTCTACTGCCCCACTTCCCTTTCAGGCCTTCAACAACAGGTTGGATAGGAAGTCTCAGAGCCCTGTAGATATTTCCCAACGCACCAGGGAACAATTTTGAGTAGTTTCTCACTCGGAGAAACTACTGACGGGCCTGACAACCCGCTTCTTCGACCACAAGCCTGACAACCTGCCTCTTCAACCTGCAACAAAACTAGGTACAGGTACAGATGGTAGCATCCATGAGTGGATGGTAAGAATGATGATTGAATGTTGAATACCCTCCCCTCCCCCCAATACACATAGTCTCTCTCTTATATATGCATGTGCCTTTTATGACACATGGAACTCAAGGAAACCCCTTGTCCACACTTTATAAACTTAGGATATAATAATTATCCATACTTTATACTTTAAGGAATATTGATATAATATTCTTGTGGGATTAAGCCCCCCTAGCTTAGCCCCTTATCCTTAACTTTTAGCCTCCTTTCCCTATCTAGTGGAGTTTATCCCCCCATACTTTTTTACATGGTTGGTATGCAACAATGATGCATTTTCATTAATATTTGTATGTGATTACATATTACAATGATGGCTCACTGGCCATTTAACATCTGGCTCTCCAGCCTAATAACCACATAGGCACTCTGGTCTCAAAATACATATACACAAAGGCATTATGGCCCCAAAACCACACACTTACTCCATTGTACGCGAACTCAGGATGGTGCGCACCCTTCCTTTAGTTTGCAATCCTCACACAAGTGCATAATACATTATAAAATGTGTGCACTTCTTTCGTATGAGATTCCAGTGCACTGACTGAATGCGCGCAGAACCGAACCAAAGACCTTGTAGCATTATCTCAACAACATATATGTATAATTACACTTACATTTACAATCAGTACTCATGGATCACTAGCCTATATGTAGAATTGGGGTTCGACCTAGGGGTATTACACCGGTTGCTCCCTCTGTGACTGAAGCAAATCCTACTCCCCAATCCTCCTAACTAGTTGTGTCCTATGTCACTGTAGCAAATCTTGTTGAGACAAGTGTATCCTCTTTGGAGGTCTCAGATGCCCTAGAAGCCTCTTGCCTCTGAAGCTCTTGTCTGACCTCCTCAACCCATGACACATGTCTTTCAATCTTGGAAGATGTCTCTCGCCCAACTGAACCTGAGGGGGGACTCCTTCTGGATGACCATCTCTACCTATGAGCCAACTGACTCTCGCTAAGATCAGGCTCACTCTAAGATCGCATGCTCCTCTTGAAAATTGACTCCCTCTAAGTCTGCACATCCCCTGGGGCCATCTTCTCCCTGTCCACTATCCTCTTCATAGTCTCGGGACGATGCTCCTCCCTCTTGGATCTTGAGGGTTGACTCCCTTTGAATTTTGGCTCCCTCTGAGCTTGTACCACTGGTGCGGTCACCTTCCTCACTACTCATGGAGCCACCTGCTCCTCCTCATCTGTCTATTTGTTATTGTTGGTCACAACACTCATAGGATGGCCCCTCAACCTATATAGGTTTCCCTCCATAACTCCAAGAACCACTGTTGATATAAAGCTAGATTGTCTGGGCACAAGCAATACATATCCACCTCGAAACAAATACACGATAACCCTTCTTCTCAATCTTTGAGACTGAGAGGACACTCCTCCTAAGTTTTAGCACCCATGACACATTCGACACACTCAATATTTCTCCTAACTCCAATCAAAATGGTACAATACTCGATCCTCGTACTGGATGCTTGGCTCCTATACCAAAATCCACACATAAGTCTCAGCCAGTCTCTACGAGAGTGTCAAACAACTCTCTAGCACTTTTCATATGGAAATATGATCCATTATCCACTAACCATCTCCCCCTGCTGGAGACAGTACCTGAAAGGGAAGAGACCAACAAGATCTACCTCTGGAACCTATTTGTAACCTCATCAACCTTTGTTGTCGATGTTTGTTGCCTTCTTCCTCTTCCCCACTGTTGTGGACACTGTGAAGCATAGTGCCCAAAACATGACACTCAAAACATTCGATCTTACTAAGATCCTTCTTCCGTATCAGCTATGGATATGCTTCTCTCTCAAGAGAAGTCCTCCCTAACGGACCTATTTTTTCTAGAGAACCCCTTTTGCCCTTCCTAATGCGAGCTGTAAAGGCCCAGTTCTCATCACTATTACTCTTTACCACACCATCCATATCATCTTTGGATACTAACCAGGTCTCCTCCTGGATACAATCTGTCCATAGTCTGTCAAAGTCTAGAAACTTGTCTCATGCACAGATCCCTTGCACAAATGGTTCCCAGGACCTGGGAAGACCTCTCAATGCTAAATTCACCAACTTAGCATCCTCCACTGTCTCACCAATAACTGTGAGATGATCTCGGATCTGAGTAATCTTCATAAAATAACTGACAAATGTGTCTTCACTAGTCATATTGACAATCTAAAGTTGATGCTTCAAGTGTAGCATCTTGCTAGTACTCCTGTTTTGGTAAAGTGTAATGATCCCAAGCCATTATGCAAGGATCATCACGATTTTGGTGTCTTTTTAAACTTTTTCTGAGTGAGGTATCTCGTCAAACAGTTTGCTAATCTATTTGTTTAGATGTGTTTACATGTGTGTATGCAGCAAATAATAGAAAGAGATAACCATGGAACATACCTCAACCATGTGCAATAAGATAGACAAGCCAAAACATCTAAAATCTTCTTATTTATAAAATAGAAGAACCTGCTACAATGGAGATGCCGATCTGGAATGCTCAACAAATGGCCAAGAAGATAGACAATAGATAAGAGCTGCTACAAAATGCTCCTGCTAATACAAAATATGCCTCTAAAGGCTGAATAAGAAATGAAGATCAATACAAGCAGATCTGAATGCCAAACTCTTCAGTTGAAGAATGCCACGCTCCAATAGAAGGTTGAAACCCTCAATAACTCGTCCCTGTTGCCAAAAGTGTCCAATCACCCTAAGAAATATGCCAACTAATAGATTGGATGATGGTAAGAACAACCCAGGTGCCTGAATCTCCAAGATCCCTCTCAATCTCTATAGATCTGAAATCCCCCACTGAATGGTGCACCCCACTGGATGACTGAAGCCCTAGATAATTCGGCCCTGTTGAAGGAGGCCTCCAAATGCTCTGAAACTCTCCAGAAATATAGATCGGGACACTGCAAGTCACTAGGTGAACTCTCAGGGTCAGATCTGAAGTGTAACCTCTCCAAACGGACTAGATCTAGATCTCAAAAACGCCCTCCTTCTCTTCAATTCGCCCCACTGCTCAAGAAATAATATGAGCCATAAAACTATCTCAGAAAGTACTAGATCTGATGTCCAAGGCCCTGTAATGAAAACCCAAGTGATAGAATCCTCAACGAGTCTGCCAATCTCCTACAACGAATCTCTCTCCAAGGATGGTGCGCCCCCATTGATGGAAACCCCCAATGGTGCACCCTCCTCCTCTTCCTGTACCTGTGGCTGTGTAAAACCTTCTGCACTGATGTAGATCTGACTAGAATGGTGTGGGAGAGTATTGCATCTCTGAAACCAAGCTTGGGACAAGCTAGGTGGAATCTTTCACCACCGAATCGTCCTCTAGGGTTTGTTAAGTCAAAACCCTCAAAACCCTTAAGAGATGGGCTCACTAGCTAAAGCCATATATCAAATTGATAAACATACATGAATGAATGAGAAGAGGCCCTTGCCTTTCCTTTATACTTTTGGCTCACCTTGTCCTTCCAAAGTGAATTTCATTTTATTAATATTTAATTAATTAATTAAATCACTTTAATTAATTAATTAACCTTTTTACCTTTGAAAAGATCCTTATCTCTCCTTGTGGCTTCCCTAGCCACTTAAAGTCACTTCTAGCCATCCCATCCTGTAGTGCTGCTCCTCCCGATTCCAATGAGCTATTACACTAAGAGGTTCCTCCAAGTAATGTGCCCAAAATGACCTCTTCAGTGAATTCCATTTACTTATAGCTCAAAATAGTCAAAATCCTGGAAATCGTCGGAATGCAACGAAACCAAAGCCAACTTGTGCGCAATGGCTCATAATGACGGAATATGATGATCAATGCAAGCTGGACCCCACAATGCCTCTCAAATACCCCTGTACTCACTATAACATCCATCTGGCCACTCTGGTCATCATAAATCTCTACACTGGGATAATGTCCCAAAGTGGGGACGTTACAGTCCTCCCTGCTAGAAAATTGCTTGTCCTCAAGCAATACCCAAATCCCTCCAAGTAAAATACCAGGATCCCATGTCCACCTGCGGGGTACACAGTAGAACCCATCAAAAGATGAACAATAGTATACTCCACCCCCCAGATCCCATATCAGGAAGTGAACTGCAATACTCTTTGAAGAACCGTCCTGGAAGATATCAACCCTGTGAACCTTCTGCACCTAACACATGGCCTCATCTCATAATGATCCCATCCTCCAAATATCTACCAATATCCACACGGCCTCCATCAACTACACATGCTGATGCCAGAATGAGGTACTGCAAGACCTCTGTGAGACACCCGCAAGCGGTGCACTCCTCTCAACATTGAAGCTCAATGGAAAGTTAGAATAACTTTCCCCTGCAATGGTCCACTCTCTCCTGTGAATCAGTGAAATGCCCCATCCTGCAATCCCTGGATCCCATGCTAACCTCTGTCGAAGATCACCATGTTGGCCCTACACTACTCTAACCATGATTGTCTGTCCCCTGCATACATACTGGATCCTCCTCTCCTGGATCCTCAAGATGAAATACCTGTGACCACCGGACCTGCTGTCCAGAAACTGTATCTATATAGGCATCTTTGTAGAAGATATCATCCAAACATCTCCATGCCCTATCCTGAAGATCAAGTGGAAGGAAATGTCTCGGCCCATAGGACAACTACCTGCAGACCCACTCCAAACCAAACCAAGGTGGAGTGTGTGGCTCTCTGGTGCAACCTGGGTCAACATGAACATCATGCTAACAAAACGGACTCCTGGGTCCCATGGCAAACCTGGAAGTTTATCACTTCCAATCTCCTCTAACTACTCATCTGTGAAACTGATCACTGTCAGAAGCCCTATGTGCTCATCTGCTACCACCTGGCCCATGATGCTCTCTCTCACATACCAAGTCTCAACTGGCTGCCTATGACGATCCCTCTCTCTCCGGCTGGATGTCGTAAAGGTACTTGTGTTAGGTGGCCTCGGCCTAGGCACTCTCCATGCTCTCGGCCACTGTCTATCTCTCCTCATGCGACTGTTGATCTGGTGAAGGTGCTCAATCATAACTATGGGTTGTTGCAAAAGAGTGAAATATGCATACTACCCTACATGTGTCTCCTCCCTGCAATCCCATACATCTGTCTGAACCTGACTGTATATCTCGGCATGTCTCTGTGCACTATCACTCATCACTGTATGCTCTGTCATACTCATGTCCACTGTAATGTCCAGGGCAGATGAAGTGGATCTCTGATGGATCTCCTCAAGAGACTTATCTGTCCTAGACTCTAATTCTTGAAGGGTGATCTGTGTGCCTCTCAATAATCCTCGAGTGTTGTCCAACTCCTGAGTGAGTCAGTCTACCTCCAACTCCTGCCCCCTCAAGGCCCTGTGATACAACTCACTAATCCCCAGTAGGTAGTCCCTGTCTGTCAACAACTGTGGGTATTCAGTCCTCATCATAGACACTCTCTTCCTGAGAGTGTGAAAATCATCCATGGAAAATCCTCCATCTGAGCTACCCTGTGCCACTGATGCTCTCCAACAATAATCTGCCATCACTGCATGCATGTCATCAATAGGTCTAGTGGTTGCCCTGATCATAGCCTCACTAACTCTCAACTGTGCTACTAAGTGGTGTGACTCATGATCATGGTCATGCTAAGGTGGCATCTCAGACCCCTCACTGCTAGTGTCTGTCCTGTTAGTGCCAACTCTGGAGCCCCCAAAAACACTCTTTGCATAAGATGACATGCTAAACTGTCCACTGTCTACTGTGCTGCTGGGTATTCCTGTATGCCACTGCACCCCATCACTAGATGTTATCTCCCCCTAAATCACATTGTATCCTGTATGAGCAGTTGTATCCTCCTGTGCACTCAATCTGCTACTATCATCTGCGCCTGGATCCCATATGGATGTATCGAGACATGTGCTATGATCATCTTGACGGCTAAAGAGTGCATCCTCATCACTGCAGGCCGATCCTGGAAATAAGTGCTCCATCAACCTGTCAGTCTCTGCAATCTGCTCAACTAATGGAGTCTCCAATAGCTGTGACTCAATCCCCTCAGGCTAATCTGTATGTGTAAGGTCCCCTGCCTATACGTCTTGTACCTCCTCCTGGACCTGTGGGTCTACTTTTCCATGGTGTGCATCCCTCACACTAGGCTCATCCATCATACCTGGCGTGCCACTAATCTCCTCATGTGACGTGGCTATCATGGGTGTCTGAACATGTGACAGATGTGTCACGACCCCCATAGGAAACTCATCATCTCTAGGTGCTAACACGTGTGACTCCTCACTAGTGTCACCACTCTGTTGAGGCGTAAGGTCATCAATGGTATGTGACATGTTTGCTGAGAAACCGATGCTATCGTTTTGTCCATCCAGTTGCCTATCCACTACACAAGGATCATCATCCTCCTCAAGCGTGCAAGCATCACTAGCCTCTGAGCAAGAGTCATCATCACTATCCTCTGAGGTAGAGTCACTATCACTAGCCTTTGTGCAAGAGTCATTGTCATCATCAGACTGCTCTAGATAAGCATCAATCGATCCATTCTCACATGCCCCATCCTCACTGTCATAGTGCACCTCAATAATATGCTTCTTACCCTTACCCCTACACCTATGACCAGGTTCCCAAGGCACTTTTCAACTGTAGCAACGTTGCGTGCTCCTACTAGGTGTGGGGTTTCTAATGGCCGTGGGGTTACCCCAAATGGCTGCTCTGATTTCTTCCCTCTCCTTGAGCCAACATGCGATCTTCTTTTTATTCCAACTAGGATTTTTATAGGATAGGAACCATTGGAATGTTATGAGCCCTTTGAAATTATTGATGGTTTCATATTCCCTTTCACACTCCTCAATCCTGCTAACAATATCCATCTTATTGTAACTCTGCTAACCCTCACTGGCTGGCAGGAATCTAAGCTCTGATACCACTGTAATGATCCCAAGCCATTATGCAAGGATCATCACGGTTTTGGTGTCTTTTTAAACTTTTTCTGAGTGAGGTATTTCGTCAAACAGTTTGTTGATCTATTTGTTTAGATGTGTTTACACGTGTGTATGCAGCAAATAATAGAAAGAGATAACCATGGAACATACCTCAACCATGTGCAATAAGATAGACAAGCCAAAACATCTCAAATCTTCTTATTTATAAAATAGAAGAACCTGCTACAATGGAGATGTCGATCTGGAATGCTCAACAGATGGCCAAGAAAATAGACAATAGATAAGAGCTGCTACAAAATGCTCCTACTAATACAAAAGATGCCTCCAAAGGTTGAATAAGAGATGAAGATCAATACAAGCAGATCTGAATGCCAAACTCTCCAGCTAAAGAATGCCACGCTCCAATAGAAGGTTGAAACACTCAATAACTCGGCCATGTTGCCAAAAGTGTCTAATCACCCTAAGAAATATGCCAACTGATAGATCGGGTGATGGTAAGAACAACCCAGGTGCCCGAATCTCCAATATCCCTCTCAATATCTGTATATCTGAAATCCCCCACTGAATGGTGCGCCCCACTGGATGACTGAAGCCCTAGATAATTCGGCCCTGCTAAAGGGGGCCTCCAAATGCTCTGAAACTCTCCAGAAATATAGATCGGGACACTGCAAGTCACTAGGTGAAGTCTCAGGGTCAGATCTGAAGTGTAACCTCTCCAAATGGACTAGATCTGGATCTCAAAAACGCCCTCCTTCTCTTCAATTCGCCCCACTGCTCAAGAAATAATCTGAGCCATAAAACTATCTCAGAAAGCACTAGATCTAATGTCCAAGGCCCTGTAATGAAAACCCAAGTGATAGAATCCTCAACGGCCCTGCCAATCTCCTACAATGAATCTCTCTCCAAGGATGGTGCGCCCCCCTTGCTGGAAACCCCCAATGGTGTGCCCTCCTCCTCTTCCTGTGCCTGTGGCCGTGTAAAACCTCCTGCATTGATGTAGATTTGACTAGAATGGTGTGGAAGAGTATTGCATCTCCGAGACCAAGCTTGGGACAATCTAGGTAGAATCTTTCACCACTGAATCGTCCTCTAGGGTTTGTTAAGTCAAAACCCTCAAAACCCCCAAGAGATGGGCTCACTAGCTAAAGCCAGATATCAAATTGATAAACATACATGAATGAATGAGAAGAGGCACTTGCCTTTCCTTTATACTTTTGGCTCACCTTGTCCTTCCAAAGTGAATTTCATTTTATTAATATTTAATTAATTAATTAACCTTTTTACCTTTGAAAAGCTCCTTATCTCTCCTTGTGGCTTCCCTGGCCACTGAAAGTCACTTCTAGCCATCCCATCCTGTAGTGTTTCTCCTCCCGATTCCAATGAGC
>ML783262.1:259374-275806 GCA_009831015.1 Picea engelmannii | reverse complement strand
TAATACACTCATCACTTCACTTTATTATTTACCTTTTAAAATCTCTTAAACCACTTTGACTACTTTGACCTTTTGGGGCTTCTAGATGACATATGAGGGTCCTCCAACTTCGTAAGGCCATAACTCTCAAACCGTGAGGAGTTTTGTGACATTCCACATACCACCAGAAATGGAATGACATGTACTATCCATATAGAATAGTATTACCTTCAAATATAGCAAAAATCATACCGTTAGCTATCAAACAAACTTGGGTCCATTACCCAAACCTGGGTTCTCCAACTTCACATGGTCATAACTCTCTAACCGTGAGGAGTTATGTGATGTTCTACATACCACCGGAAATGGCATGACAAGAAATATCCATCTAGGATAGTTTCCTTGACAAATTCATTGTCCTTCATCTCATTATTCCACAATGAAGCATGGGTTCTCTTACTCTGCAAAGCATCTTCCCGTGAGGGCTTTCACCATAAGGGGATCACTTTGGAGTTCATGCATATTTACTTCTTATCAACCATGAAAAAACAATAATGAGTCATATTTACATCAAACAATATTGGGTCCATTACCCAAACCTTTGTGCTACGGGGCTTTCTTCAAGGGTTGACATCAATGACAACCAACCTTAATCAACACAACATGCTCTTTTGTACTACAATACATAATCTCAAGCACACCTTGTTGAACCAAATTCAAAAAAAATTATATTGCATATCAATCTACTTGGTCTCGTTGTGAAAAATTCCATTCTTATCCATTTGAATAGCACTTTGATTATCACAAATCAATTGTGTGTGTTCTTCTTGCTTCTCGTGAAGATCCTGTAAAATTATTCTTAACCAAACTACTTCACATGTTGTTGTAGTTGTTGCTCTATACTTTGCTTCTGCTATGGAGAGTGAAATTGTAGGTTGCTTTTTAGAAATCCAAGAAACTGTTTTTGAACCCATGTTGAATGCATAACCTGAAGTAAAGTTCATGTTATCCATGCAACATGCCCAATATAGATCTATGTAATCAATCAACCTAAAATCTTATATATATCTTTATATACCAAACCATAACCAACTGTACCGTGCAAATACCTTAATATTCTCTTAGCAACTTTCCAATGTATCTCTCTAGGATCTAACATAATACTTGATACCATGCTTACTACAGAATATATATTTGGTTCAAGTTCTAGATAGGTAGATCAAACTTCCAACCAATTGATGATATAGAGTATTATCAACTTGATTGGAGTCATCATTTATGTATAACTTCAACCCAGTTTCTAGAGGAGTTGTGGTTGGCTTGCAACTCGTCATGTTGAAATTCTTCATAAGATCCTGAGTATACTTGTCCTATGACATAAAAATGTTATCTTATTTATACCATCCTTCAATTCCCAATAAATAATGCAACTCACCGAGAACTATCATCTCAAATTCAACAACCATATGTGACTTAAACTTATAAAATAATTCAAAACTATTCCCTGTGTAAATCAAGTCATCAACATATAATGGAACTATTAGAATTTCATGTCCTAATTGAAGAGTATAAAGATTGGGTTCAAATGAAATCTTAACCAATCCATGATCCTGAAATTATTTATCAATCCTGGAATACCATGCTCTTGGCACTTGTTTGAGACCATATATGGCCTTCTTCAACCTATAAACACAATCTTCTTTACCTAGAATTTAAAATCCTTTAGGTTGCTCCACATAAATTTGTTCTTCAACATAACCATTCAAGAAATCTAATTTAACGTCCATCTAATAAATTTTCCACTTATATTGTGTAGATGATGTAAGTATGGTCCTGATTGTGTCCAAAATTTCCATTGGAGCAAAGATTTCTTTATAAATAATTCCTTCCTTTTGTGCATAAACTTTGCAACTAAACATGATTATCAATTGTGCCATATGATTTATACTTAGTTCTATATAACCACATGGTACCAATCACATCTTTTCCTTTGGGTAAATTGACCAAGTCCCATGTATCATTTCTTACCAAGGAATTACCTTATGCTTACATTAATTCATTCCATACATTCTTTTTTGATGCTTCTACAAAACTTTGTGGTTCATCCGAGTCTTCATTACTTGTGTCATAAGAGAAAATTTTACAGTACTTTCTGATCTAGTGACTCTTCTCTCAAAGTTCTATCCAACATGTTTCTTTCCGAATGTCCTCTAACTAGCCACTTAGGCTTCTTCTTGGCTTCATATGCCTTAGCTGATTTTGAATTAGACCCATCACCAATTTCCACTTCATCCTTTCTTAATTCAATATATACATGTTATGGCCAATGAATTCCTTGCTCATGGCATCTATGCTTATTTTGATTTTCTTCTCTTGGGGATCAAATAACCTGTAACTTCTAGTTTCTATGCTATACCCAACAAGAATGCACTTAATGATTTTAACATCCAATTTCTTCCTCTTTTCTTTAGGGACATGTGTATATGTAATGATTCCAAATATTCTCATGTGTGCAACACTAGATTTGTAGCTTGACCATGCTTCCTCTAGAGTCAAATCCAAAATTTCTCTTGTACGACTCATGTTCAAAATATACATTGTTGCATGAACTACTTCAACAAAAAATTCATTTCCAAGTTGTTTTGTTTTCAACATAATTCTAAACATCTCAACAATGGTCTTATTCTTCCTTTTTGCAACACCATTATATTGAGGAGTATGTGAATTTGTAAACTCTCACCTTATGCCATTCATATTGCAAAAAATCATCAATTCATTGGATTTTATTCTCCCCTATTATTTTATCTAGGGGTGAGAATATTCAAGCAACTCCATTATTCAACCAATCCCTTGAACTGAACAAAATATATAAAAACTTGTATTTTTTCTTGCAAAAAATATGCCCATACTATTCTTGAATAGTCATCAATAAAAGTTAGGAACAACCTTTCCTTCCCAATAGGTAAAGTCTCCATGGGACCACATATATCTAAATGTACTAATGCAAGATGTTCTATAGCCTTCCAAGCTCTATTGGAGAAGCTTTCCCTATCCTACTTCTCTAGTGTGCATTCTTCACAAATTTCACCATCAACTTTAAGATAGAGAAGACTATTCACCACGTTGGTCTTCCTCATCAACACCAAATTCCCGAAATTCAAGTGTCCCATTCTCAAATGTCAAAGCTTTCTATTCACTTCTTTTGTATCTTTCAAACCATATGAATCCCTTGAGAAAAAAGTGATTTAGAAAATTCTATCCGCAATCATTTCTCCTCTTGCTACAACTACATTTGTATTGAGCTTGTCCATGATTAAACATTATTTATTATCATACACTACCTTGTAATTTTTCTCTATCATTTTCCATACAAACAATATATTATTTTTCAATGCCGGTGTCAACAATGTAAAATCAATAAACTTCATTTTGTCATTCAATGTTGAGATAACCAGTATACCTTTACCTTTAACTTCAAAAGCATTATCATCTCCAAATATCACTTTACCAAAATAATTATCATATATTCTTGTAAACAATTCCTCCTGAGATGTCATATATGTTGAACATCCCAAATCAGTGTACCAAGCCTCACTTTCTTCATTTTGTGCCATTAAACTAGATATAAACAAATTCTCATTTATGGTTTCTTCAAAAGAAATATTGGCACATTTATCTGTGCCAATATTGCAACTTGGTAATTGTTTCAATTCTAGCATACATGTTTTTTACAAACTAGTCCTATAAAATGTACCTTAGATATGATTTATTGTGCCATCACCACCATTGTCGACATTCCTTATTGAGATACAACATGCCCAACCAAAGTTTCAACACATCATCTCGAGTCTTGTGAAGAAAAAAATAGTGTCCATTGTAATGTTCCTTTCCAAATGAGTCTTCTAGAAGATTGGCGAAATAACCTAAGTAATTCCTGTAGGCTATAGTCGATGGGGGGAAAAGAGAATTAATTATTTTATGTCATCGGAGCGGAAATTAAGTAATTTTAAAAGGTGGCATTGAGTGAGTGGTAAAAAAGGCGCCTAAGTGACTATTGAGAATATGGAAAGTCACTAAAACTTATTAAAAGGTAAAATGGTCGCAAAAGAGTCAACCAAAGAATAAAAGGGAAAATGAGGGTGCTCTCTCTCATTCTTGACTTGTGATTTTCTAAAATTGATTTGAGAGAGCTCTTCGTGGCTTTGGACTGTTAGGACGAAAACCCTAGGAGAGATTCCTGAGATTGGTTTTGATGGTGAGACTATCCACCATAGCTGGTCATTGCGATGGGATCACACAAATTCTCTAATTGTGCTTCATTTTGGTAGAGTATTCATCTTAGCAACGAAGTTTCCATATTGGATTGTAAAGTTTCCTCACCTGTGGCGGCTGGATTTCATTGTGGAGGCCAAGTTTGGTCTGTAAGGGTCGAGTTTGTTGAGGAGACGAGTTTTTGAGTGTTGGGCTTTTCTTGTGGGTCGATTTCTTCTTTCAGTGGGACAAGTACTGAGTTTGGAGGTCGAATTACTCCAAGGGAAAACATGGGTTCCTCTTGCCTAGTCATCCCTTGAAAGTTGGGCGCGCATCTAGACTAAGAGGGTCAAGTTCTTACTTTCATAGGTAGAGATTTACAAGGGCCTAAGTTTATTTATAAATAGGTCGTTACTCTTGAAGAGAGAGACCATATCCTTGTTGGGGTCAACTCATTCTTCCCCAAAATCGAGTTTGAGATAGAATGGAACAATTTCTCACTATAGGTCATCTTCATTAGTAGAAACAACAACGCCATTAAAAGCAATCATTGGACATCGATATTCTTCCAACAAATAGAGATTATTCCCTGGAGTATATCAATCACATATGTGAGTTATCTCTATGTACTATGGTTCCTTTATGTGTTGGAAATGAAGTAAATTATTTTTTCTATGTTTCTTGAGTATATCGGTTGTGGATGTGTTGTGGATTTTCCTTTAATGGCTGTGTACATCTTTGTTGCGTTCAAGGCATTAATTTGGTATATTTAAACCATCTGAATCCACTCATAACACTTCATAAAACCAAACAAATACCACAACAAAGAGCATGAGGTTGTTAGCAGTGAGAAAACACCTACAACCAAGTGTTTGACAGAAGTCAATGCATAGAAACTTACGAAATTAATACAACGGTGAGAAAAAATCATAATATAAGTATATAGGATCATTACGATGGCATCAAAGCCTTAGCCTTGCCAGCCTGAGGGGATTTAAAAATTCATGAATGAAGGAGACATAGAAGGGTATATCACCTACAAAAGTAGGAAGCAGATAGGGGCAAAAAACATTTTTCACCAAGAAGAGGTAGAAGAAAACCAACTAGAGACATAATAAGAAGTAGTTATGGGGGATCAGAATGAAGACAAGGTTTTGCAAATTTTAAAGGGTATACAAAATGGGCAGCAACAATTAGCACAATTGATTACTACCAACCAGGAAAACCGAAACCATGGGGGTAATAATGGTAATGGAGGAACTAATGGACACAATAGGGGAAACAATGGTGCAAGGGGTCCCAATGGGAACAATGGAAACTATGTAGAGGGCACCAACAACCATATATTTGCACAAGTTGGTACTAGAACCACAAGAAGGATCATTCTCAGGTTGTTGGGGAATCAACAAGGAGGGAATCAAGGACAACAAGGTCAGGGTGGGACCTTTGATGACTATTGGAGAGAGTATCGGTCTCTCGGTGAGGACTTTCAAGCAACCATGTCCCTGCATGACTACTACAATATCAAGTATAGGAGCAGGCCAAGGGAGGTCAACAGGGGTCAACAAAACATTGATCTCATGAGGAAGATTGGGAATCTCACCATCCCCTCTTTTGATGGTTCAACAAAATCCATAGCTAAAGCATGGGTTCAAAATTTGGATACCTACTTCCAACTTAACACCATGACAGAGGCAAAGGAGATTAAATTTTCTACCTTGCACTTGGACGGAGAGGCCCACAAGTGGTGGTACCATGGATTGGTCACTCTGGGACATGCTACCATTACCTCTTATTTGGAATTCACATTGAGGTTGATGGAGAGGTTTGACATGAAATATCTGGAGCTACATTTCAGAGAGATGACACAACTCAAATAGGTTGGGACACCAGATGCTTACATCATCGGGTTTCAGAGGATTTCAGTCATAGTGACCGACATATCTGAGCATAGATTGGTGATGTTGTTCGCAGAGGGTTTATCTAAACCACATCATGGTTGGGTAAAGGCCTTCAAACTGGAGACACTACAAGATGTTATTATCTGAACACGGGACATGGAGGATGCGGTCCCAAAGAAAAAAACTCTATCCAAAACATTCATTCCCCAAAAGATCAAAGATAAGAAGCCCTTTCAAAAAGAAGGAACATGTAGGGAGAATATGGATGAGGCAACTCATAATAAGTTGAGGAGGAAGAAGCTTTGCTTCAACTGCAAGGACCCATGGGAACCTGGGCACAGATGTATGGGAAAGGCCAAAGCACATTACATAGAAGTGATTTCAAATAGTGAGGAGGAAGAGGAAGTAGAGCAGGCACATGATTGTGACCAGGAAAATCATCCGAGGAGAAGTCACATGAGGAGACCAAGAGTGGATCTATCGCCACTATATCGAGTGTCCCCGTATTTCACACCTTTGGGATCAAGGGTGTTCTATAGGGTCGGCGAGTCACAATACTGATTGATGGTGGGGCAACCCACAACTTTATCAACTTGGCCTTGGTGGCTAAGAGAGGCATCCCTACGATGGATTTTGAGGGGTTTGATGTAGTAGTAGTTGTTGGGTGCATTATGCCTTGCACACAAAAGATCCCACACTTACGAGTTCTATTGGGAAACCACACAATCACTGATGACTTCTATGTAATGGAACTGTTAGACATCAATGTCATATTGGGGGTCCAATGGCTTGTTTCGATAGGAGCACACTCAGTGGACTACCAAGATATGGAGTTGGAGTTAAAACAACAGATAGTAAGAAGGTAGTTTTGAGAGGTATGTCAAATGATGCTCCCATGATCGTCTAAACTAAATGGATGGAGGGTATTTTCAGACATGGGGATGTTATTTATGCAACAGAGTGCTTGATCACTACTGAGAAACCTTCAGACAATAGTCATTGGTATCATACAGACATACAAACATTGTCGAGTAGACTTGATCGAGTTTTTGGGCAGATACCTCCAGGGAGACCACCCGACAAAGGGTTTGAGAACACTATTGAATTGGAAGAGGGAGCCAAAAATATTATCACCACTCCCTATAGACATCTAAATAAATTCAAGGATGAGATTGAAAAGGCCATTAAGGAGCTATTGGAGATGGGGCATATCAAGCCAAGTTCTAGTATGTTCGCTTCTTCTGTAGTGTTGGTAAAGAAGAAGGATGGCACAATGAAGATGTGCATTGACTATAGGGCATTGAATAAAAATACAATCAAGAACAAGTGCCCTATACCCAATATCAATGAGCTTTTGGATGAGCTGCATGGGGAAATATATTTTTTGAAGATTGGTCTTCGATTGGGCTACCACCAGATCAGAGTCAAAGAGCAAGATATTCCCAAAACTACTTTTCGATGCCATTACGACCATTATGAGTTTCTAGTCATGCCATTTGGGTTGACCAATGCACCAACCACCTTTCAGTCCTGCATGAATCACATACTCAAGAAAGAACTGAGGAAGTTGTTGCTGGTCTTCTTTGATGATCTTTTGATATATAACAGGACATGGGAAGAACACGTGACCCCAAGCATCATGGAGGAACAATCATTGTATGCCATGGAGTCAAAGTGTGAGTTTGGAATGAAAAAGATCTTATATTTGGGTCACATGGTCAGTGTTCATGGAGTATAGGTGCATAGGGAGAAGATACAAGCTATATTGGATTGGCCATCACCCAAAAACATTTCACACTTGCGTGGGTTCTTCAGGATTTCCAACTACTACAAGCAGTTGGTGAAGGGGTTTTCACAATTGGTTGCACCACTCACAGATATAACAAATAAGGGGGTGTTCTGGTGGAAAGATGAGGCTCAGAGGACATTTAACAAGATGAAGGAGGTGATGAGCACTTGCCTAGTTCTAGCACTTATTGATTTCACTCAGCCCTTTGTGCTTGAGTATGATGCATCGAATGAGGGGATATGAACAATTTTGATGCAACATAGGCATTTGATAACATACGAGAGCAGTAAGCTCACAGATTCATAAAGACTCTACTCCATCTACGCCAAGGAAATGCTCATCATCATGCAAGCCTTGGCAAAGTTTAGACAGTACTTGGTAGCTAGAAATTTTGTGTTTAAGACAAACCACAACAACTTGAGGCACTTTTTGGGGAAAAATGACTGAAATGAAAGGAAACATAAATGGGATAGAAAACTATAGGCATATGATTTCGACATTGAGTATGTTAAGAGAAAGAATATTTTAGTTGTAGATGCTTTCTTCAGAAAGCCAAAGGTGTTTTCACTTGTAGAGATTTTGACTAACTGGAAATATCATCTCTTAGTGGAATATTCCAAGAACAAATTTGCTTGTGAGGTGATGGACCACAGTGTACAGGACGACATGTATAAAGTGGTGGATGACATCATCTACTACAAAGACTGTATATACTTAGTCTTGAAATCTACACTGAAGAAAAATATCATGGTGGCTATGAACGATGCAACATTGGTAGGGCATTCGAGATACTTCACAACCTATAGGTAATTTAGAGAGAGGTTCACTTGGAAGGGCCTCAAAAATGATGTATTGAAGCATGTGAGAGAGTCTGTGACTTGTCAGTGGAATAAGTCAGAGCAAACCCATCCTGCAGGATTACTACAACCATTTCCCATCCCATAGCATAAATGGGAAAGTGTATCTATGGACCTTATCACAGAGTTGCCAAAGGTCCAAGTCATAGATTGTATATATGTAGTGGTCGACTAATTGACTAAATTTGCACATTTATTTTCCATATCCTGTGAGTATAAGGCAACACAGGTAGTAAAGTTATTCTTCATGGAGATATTTAGACTTCACAGGCTGCCGAGATATATTATCAGTGACAGGGATAGTAGATTCCTTAATGCATTATGGCAGGAGTTGTTTAGGTTGGCTGACACAGAGTTGACTCCCAACACTAGTTACCACCCTCAAACAAATGGACATACAATGATTGTGAACAAGTGGCTAGAAGAGTATCTATGTAACTAAGTGTTCGGACAACAAAAGGCATGGGTGAAGTGATTGCATTTTGGGGAACACTGTTATAACACCACCTATCACATGTCCATCTGTATGACACCATTCTGATCATTGTACGGTTATGACGCTCCTTCTTTTGTTGACTTGGAGTTTGGGGATAACAGGGATACCAAAGCCAAGGATTGGATCCAAGAGAGTCAGGACATACTCAAGGCTCTCAAGGACAATCTACAAACGATCTAGAATCAACATAAGATATATGCAGATAGGCACAGGGTCGAGCGCACTTTCGAAGTGGCAGACTTGGTTTTCTTGAGACTACAACCATATAAACAATCTTCACTAAAGAAGAGAGGTGAAAAGAAGCTTAAGCAACGTTTTTATGGACCTTACAGAGTGGTTCAGAGAGTTGGTGAAGTGGCTTATGAACTGGAGTTGTCGGAGGTGAGCAAAATTCATAATGTATCAAGTTTCATGCCTCAAAAAGGCGTCGGGGTAGCAGGTCACTACTTTGACAGAGTTACCTCCATTAGATGAGGAGGGACAACTAGTATTGGTTCTTGAAGAGGTATTGAAGGTTTGAGAGAGGAGGTTGTGTAATAGGGTGATGTGGGAATACCTCATCAGATGGAGAGATTTACCAGCAGAGGATTCCATGTGGGAAAGTGATTAGATCTTGCAACATCCAAATTTGCAACTGCTCGAGGACAATCAATCTCGGGAAGGGAGGACTATAATGTCCCTTTCCAAATGAGTCTTCTAGAATATCGACGAAATAGCATAAGTAATTCTAGTAGGCTATAGTTAGTGGGGAAAAAGGGAATTAATTATTTCATGTCATCGAAGCGGGAATTAAGTAATTTTAAAAGGTGACATTGAGTAAGTGGTAAAAAAGTCACCTAAGTGACTATTGAGAATATGAAAAGTCACTTAAACTTATCAAAAGGTAAAATGGTTGCAAAAGAGTCAACCAAAGAATAAAAAGGGAAAATGAGGGCGCTCTCTCTCATTCTTGACTTGACATTTTCTAAAATTGATTTGAGAGAGCTTGTCATGCTACTTATATGTTTAGTATAATGTACTCATTAATTATCAATCCGAGATTCGTAATCAACAGAGTTACAAGACACCAGTAAGAAAGGTAATTTCCAAGGTCATGAGTATAGAATCAAACTAGATTATGTATGCTGGAAACAAATCAAAATAGAAAACTACAATGCACTTTGGTTGTCCTTCTCAGAGAGGCTATCTATTCCATTATGGCACATGCAAGTATGAGATGGAATTAGTTTGATAGATCAACTATGATATCTGACCCAGAAAACTAATTATGCAATCCACACTTCTGAAAAGAAATCACACATCAATCAACAAAGCATAGCATGGGTAGTTCAATAATCAATATGTTGGTTCTGTTGTGGTTCACAATGAACTTCACTAGTTCTTATCCAAGTAGTTTTGAATATTGCTGCCAACATCTATGATCACTCAAGAAAATCAAATTCATGAGAATAGAAACAGGGCATATGTAAAAACAAAGTAATTAAAGATCTCTAAGCAATTATAAAATGGAAATCTTAATCTAATCTGTATTGCTATCATCTAACAGAGTTAAAGATTTAGCTAATTCAATGTTTAGACTACTGAAAACAAATACTAATGCTAATCTACAAAGAGGTTGACCTTTGTTGGGCGGTGGGCCCTTGCCGCTTCAACAGATCAGTTGTTGAAGTCTATAGGAAGCTTGCTTTTAACACACACATTACTCTTACTCACACTTCAAAACATAAAATCAAAACTCTCTTTAACAACTCAACTCATTCTTAATCATAGATAAACAGAATATGGAGATAAAATAACATTCCATTAATCTTCACTCAAGAATATGGAGATAAAATAACATTCCATTAATAAACTGTTCTTATCATAGCTTTGCTAAAACAATTAGACGTCCACCAATTAGCTTAGGCGAGATCTAGCACTTAACTTAGTGCATTAGTTTCTTCCATATTAGTACCAGATCGTAACAGGCAGATGGTACCGGATCACGACAGGGCGCAAAAGGTGGTACCAGATCATGACAGACCATGGTCGTTGGTACCAGATCATAACAGTGCGTGTTGGTATCGGATCACAATGGATGCTATTTTGGTACCGGATTCGGACAACAACAGTGCAGGTACCAGATGATTGAGCTGGTACAGGAACACTAGACATCTAGAGGTCAAAGATTCACATATGACAAATCGAGCATTAGTACATGAAAAATTTAATTCCTTAACTCAATAAACCACATAATGCATGAATTAACCATACTTTACCTTATGACCTCATTACTGACAATTGGTAGCATTCTTGTCATTCACTCAGCTTTAGGTAGGCCAAAAAGGTATAGGTGAAGAGTATAATAGGGTAATGAGAATGTCAATTTCAGGTCTCAACATTCCCCCATGCCAAAATCATTGCATGTCCTCATGCAACTGAAAACAAAACCTAAAATTTTTCAAAACTTGAGACTGTGTTCTTTACTTTGGTGGATCAATGATATTGATGGTTGACGCCTCTTCTCTTAGCTCCCTTTTGATGACCCTAACGTATTGTAGGAGTCGTGATACCTTCTTGAGCTTTAGAGGTCTCTTCATGGTCGTCTTGAATTTGTTGGCTGGTTGCTTTCAACTGCTCATTTTCCTTTTTGATATATCTATCCAAGAGTTGATATTCCTTTACTTCTTGTTGGAGTTCCTGATTTTGTTTTTGTAATTCCCCAATCCTTTTCTTCATTTGTTCTTTTGTCAAGTTCTTTGTTAATTCTACCATTGTTGGATGGGTGCACTCCCTTTCCTTGACTTCTTCCCTCGTCCCACATAAAGTAATAGTGGCTTGCTCTTCAGTCAAACTAGGGATGTCATCTTGGATTGGTAAATCCTCAGAAGGGGAAGTAAGGTAGATTGGATCATCTAGTGTATGAGGACTGACTATTGTTTTTCCCTTCCTTGCCATGCTCCTCGTAGTTCTTTTACAAGGAGGTACCGGATCAGGGATGCTCAGAGGCTTCCTTTTCTTCCTCTCTAATTGTGAGATGGTGACAGGGGGTTGTACCACAGACTGTTTACGTTTAGTTTCGGAGCTATGCTTCCTTTTCTTCATCATTTTCTGATGGTCCTCCTTCTCAACTGCCACCATTGAAGTTTCCTCTATTAATTTATTTTTACCTTTTGATTCAGAGCCTTTAGAAGTCTTGTTAACTGTGGAAGATGACCCTGCCTTTTCATGTTGGTTCACTGCCCTAGATGATGGTGGAGTTGTCTTACCCTTTTTGTTCTTTTGTTTTTGGGGTTCCTTACTTTTCTTTGGAGCATGTTGGGTTTCTTCCACAGATTTGTTTTATGTGGGAAGGTGTTGTGTGATAAGGGTTTTCCAACTAATTCTTTGTTTCCTAAGCTCGTGTAAAACTAGCATTTTAATGAGGCCTTGATGGTAGATGCTAGTCTTCTCTACTTTGGAGATGGATTTAACACCTCTTACCATTTTATTCAAACTCATCCATAGAAAATATGGAAAATCGATTTCAAGGCCTCCTTCAAAATGCAATAGGAGCCTAAGGTGATAGATGAAGGTCACGACATACCTTCCTTCACAGGTGACAAATCGTTGAAGACTGGTAATCATTGGATGGTATTCCTCTTTGATGTAGTTCCTAGGGATCCCTTTCTTCCAGTCAGGGTGTTGATGATCAGACTTCAAGAATTGTTGGCACATTTCTTTGTTAATTGCTACACCTTTGAAGTATTTAGCTCCCCTGCTTGGTAGTCCCGTGACCTCCCTTAGGGTCGCTTCATTAATTATCAATTGTAGATTGCCTATTTGTGCAGTCTCTCCATCATAGCTCTGTATAAATTCTTGAGAAATTTTCTTGTGCCAACCTGTAAATTTTTCTAGAAATGGTATCCACCCTAATCTAGCATATTTTTCTTGACATAATTGGTACTCCTCGGTTTCCCTATAAATTTGGAAAACCGGTTCGTGTCTAGTAACAACCATCGTTATAAGTTGAGAAAAGGATCTAGTTGTAGCACAAGGGTTTAGTTAATTGATGAAGAGTTTGGTACCGGAAGGGAGCAGGCTCGGACTGGAGAAAAAATCACGACAAGGGGAAGTATGGTGATGGTGTAGCGAATGGTAAGTTTAAGCGAGGGTGTTGTAAGAAAAAATTATGACCAAATGAGGCTTATTTGGATGGCTTCGCCACCATATAAGCCATTTAATTTTTACCTGTTACTGTAATGATGAGGATAAGACGTCGGGTGTTCAAGGAATCATTTTGAGATAGGTGATTGGATGTTCGGGTGGTGAAAGTAATGTTGGATCGTGGTTCATGGTATAAGATAGGTTTATGAATTTACTTGAGGACGAAATATATTCATGGCTTATCATTGCTATGCATGTTTCATATTTTGATATGATTTTTGCCTTTAACCATGCTCAAGAGCTATGAGAGGATTAATTAGGTTTAGGCATATGGTTATGAGGGATAGGCGCATGGCTTCAATACTCAGGTCGTAAGATTTAGTATAGCTTTTCATATTTATTGTAGTTTTATGAGCATAGGAAAATAAATACCATGTTACCTTTGCTTTCACCTTTGTATGATTGATACCCGTAGCATGTGTAACTGCTTGTAAATTGTCAGGATTCATCCTTGAAGCTTTTTAAAAACTTGGTATGGGAATGTCCTGTACTTCTGATGTGCTTGTCTTCTTTTGTATTTGGTTTTGCAGGGTGATCATGTAAGTCTGGAAAAGAGTTCTGAAGGGGCTCTTTGACCTTCCCCCATGTCGAAGATGTTGTATATCTGTAGGCAAGAAGATTCAACATTTGATATCATAATGGAGAAAAGATGACAAGAGTAAAAAAAGAGAAATCAATCAAATTTCAGAAGTACAACTTATCATTGATCATATGATCTCATGCTAGAAAAAAAATGAAACAGGGGAATATTTGCCCTTCTTTTAATGGATTATAGCATTCAACAGTGAAACAGGGGAATACATAGATGTTTGCATCTCATGCCAAAAATGAAATTGCCCTTCTTTTAATGGAGTATTGACAAAGGTAACATTCAACAGTGAAACAGGGGAATACATAGATGTTTGCATCTCATGCCAAAAATGAAATTGCCCTTCTTTTAATGGAGTATTGACAGAGGTAGCATTCAACAGTGAAACATGGGAATACATATATGTTTGCCAGAAGAACAGATCCCACCTAACTTGCTTCAAAGATTTACTATCATTGGTTTGAAGATAAATTTCACAATATAAGTAGATTAGACTCCCTAGTTAGGGTTCCGCTCTTAAGAAGTTTCCTTCTTAGTTCGTGTAGGCTTTAGAAGCAAATCGGTAAGTTGACTTAGGGTGATTCTCAAATGGACATTTGCTTGAAGCAATTATGTTGTTGATTCATCTGGAGTTTTGTATCTCATGAAAGTCAATAATGACCTTTACTCTTTTTGTTTTAGATGGCAAAAAGTGGATTTTTCAATCAGATAAGTATAGATGAGACATTTTTTCAACCAGAACCCACTGCCAGCAAGCCTGTTCAGTACTCCGGTGGGGTAGTTGTGATAATTAGTGAGAGGTTCCTTCCCCAAGCATAATGCCCCATTGCCAACAGGCCTATTCAATACCCTGATGGGTTTGCCTAGTCATACCACAGACCGGTACCCGCTGCCAACAGACCTGTTCAGCATCCCAGCGGGTTAGTCTCTTAAACCTTTTTCCATCAGAGGCTTCTTGTCCATAGTCACCTATTTTGGTTTATATTAAAGAGTGCTTTGCACAGTGACATGGGAGGCTCGTCTGAAAACCTTTTTACAGGGTGGGATGGTATTGGGTTTGAAGGCATATACTCTTCTTTTGTATGTCTGTTAAAGATTTGTCTGAAAGAAAAATAAACTTTTATGCACATTATTTCTTTAGAGTGATCCAGATGTATAATTTGGTCTGAAGTTGTCCATAAGAGAATGACCTAAAGTTTCCTTAGGGTACTGGTACATCCTCTGCCATAAAAGTTTTGGTAGTGTGCCCATGGTAGAGAGTGTTCATATACTCATATGTTACTCTTTAATAAGACAATCCAATGAATACTATTGAAGTTAGGTTAGGGTGAGATAGTTTTTTATAGGCTAATATATATATTTTAAATCATGTTGAAATACTGGGTAAAGGCAAATTCTAGTCTTTGAAGCGGTTTATGGGTCTTTGAGCAGTCACAGGTAAAAATTGTGTCCCTGTTGTTATTTTGTTTTTAAGCAACATAATCGAAAGAAATTAAAATACTTCTCAGCAACATAACCAAAAGAAATTAAAATACTTTTCTGCAACAGAACCAAAAGAAATTAAAATACTTTTCTGCAACAGAACCAAAAGAAATTAAAATACTTCCCTTTAGTTGTCAACAGGAGGATTTCCATTTGGTACTGCATTTGTCTTTGTGGTTCCATCTTAAGTGGTTGTTGCATGGCTTCATTGACATAAGATTTTGGAATATGCTTTGTCAATATGTCTTGATAGTACTGTAGAAGGACAGAGTCTGGTACCAGACTGGTACTGGACCAGAACAAGATTTCTGGTACCGAAACAAAATAGAATATTGTTGATACCTACAACTGATGTTTAGCAAGTTCATGAAGGATCAAGTAGATTATAAAAATTTTCTTACAAAAATAAAATAAAATTTGCGAAAGTAAAACAAAAGGTGGTAAAAGTCTTTTGTTACCTTCAACTTATTAACAAAATTCGATCCACACCTATGTACAAAAAGTTTCAAATAAACCAATCAATCAATGTGGGTCAGTAGGAGGATCTCCTTCCTTACTGATCATCTGCATGTCTGAATTCTGTAGTATACGAGTCAAGAATTCTTCTTTTGACAGAGGTTTGTTGTAAACTCACAACCGGTGACCATTCACAAGTAGTAGTGTTTGTTGTTCATCAATTGTCTTTATCCTGATTGAACTATTATCATAGATGGTGTCAATTTCGTAAGGTCCCATCCAATGGGTGGTTAACTTACCTTTAAAGTTCTTGAATCTGTTGTCATACAATAGGGCCCAATCTCCTTGTTGAAATTTTTTCTTTTTGAGATACTTGTCATGCCATTTTGTTCTCTGTTCTTGAATGAGGGTAGTCCTTTGAAGTGCTTCCTGCCTGGTTTCATCCAA
>ML783262.1:233620-255196 GCA_009831015.1 Picea engelmannii | reverse complement strand
AGGTCTTCTAGAAGGGTATGGTTGTTCTTGTGAGACTCCTCCTCCCCTATACATGGCTTGTAGTTCAAGCAAGGTTGGACACTCAGATGTGGGGTGTTCTAGTGTACATAGACCGCAAATTTCTATGACATTTAATGGGCATTCTTTCTCGCTGTTGTGCTTCTTTCGACATATATGACAAAATATTGCTAAAGCATCTTCTTCTTGTTTCTTTTTCAGTTTCAGAGTATTTAATTGGTTACTTATTGTGCTCAAGATGTCTATTTTAAAGTTTTCCAATAAGTTTCCTAACTCAGTTCTGGTGACAGTCCCTGAACTTTGTTTTGTATTTTTGCTAAAAGGATCTCTTGGTCCTTTGCCCATTTTAGCTTGTCCTCTTGAATATCTCCTACAGTAATCTGCAATTTCTGAAAAAGGTTTTTGGTGTACATCTCCTAAACTCAACAAGTTTAAAACTTCTATGCAATCATCCCTAAGACCTTTCAAGAATATAGTTCTTATTACAGCTGGGTCTGAGGTGAATAGTTTTGACTTTTGATAGTTGTATAAGAACCTTTCTAAATAGTCTTTAGGACTTTCATCTTCTGTTTGATGCATTTTTAAAATGTTGTTTTTAACATTATCCTTACAATAGTCTTAGTATTTTCATAAAAATGTGTCTTTCATTTGATCCCAAGAAAGGATTGTGTTTTCTCCTAAGCTCATGAACCATCTTAAGGCTGAATCTTTCATTGTAGCAGGAAAAAGCTTAAGTTTTTGGGCATCGTCTGAGTAGTTATAACTTCTACATAATATGTCAAATTCGAATAAAAATAAATCTGGATCTTCAGTTGACATACCTCTGAAAGTGGGTAACGATGATAATGGGATATTCTTCATGCTGATGTTTCTGGAAATATCCAAGATTGGAAACCCAAAGGTTTTAGTCTCTGTAGCTGCATTTCCTTCTTCTTCTGCCATTCTACTGATGGATGGTTTAGAAACTGGATTTTCTGTGTCTCCTAAATGTTCAGCAGTCTCACGTTCTGCCTGTCCCAATACTGATTCTTCCATTTTAAGTTCTCCTTCTGGAGCCTCACTAGCTCCCTTTGAATTTTCTGTTGGTGGAATTTTTCCTGCACCAGTGTCAGTTGGATTAGTGGGGGGTTTTGTTTTTTAATCTTTGGAGCTTACAAATCTACCCTTGTTATCTCTATATCTATGCATAAAATGGAAATTTGATTCTTTAGTTGAATTGAAATCCTAATTCTATCTAGAAGGTAAGAAGGCAACCTGGCTTCAGAGAACCCCACTCAAGTGGCCGCGTGGCTCTTCACTCACGTCTTAAACGTTTTATCCTCCTCCCTCAAGCAGCCTTTAAAAACTTTAAAATTTATGCAAACAATCTAAGCTAAAAATTTCCTCCTATCGTTTGCAACTCCCCGACAACGACACCAAAATGTTGTGTTACTTATATGTTTAGTATAATGCACTCATTAATTATCAATCCGGGATTCGTAATCAACAGAGTTACGAGACACCATTAAGAAAGGTAATTTCTAGTGTCACGAGTATAGAATCAAACTAGATTATGTATGCTAGAAACAAATCAAAATAACAAACTACAATGCACTTTGGTTGTCCTTCTCAGAGAGGCTATCTATTCCATTATGGCACATGCAAGTATGAGATGGAATTAGTTTGATAGATCAACTCTAATATCTGACCCAAAAAACTAATTATGCAATCCACACTTCTGAAAATAAATCACACATCAATCAACAAAGCATAGCATGGGTAGTTCAATAATCAATATGTTGGTTCTGTTGTGGTTCACAATGAACTTCACTAGTTCTTATCCAAGTAGTTTTGAATATTGTTGCCAACATCTATGATCACTCAAGGAAATCAAATTCATGAGAACAAAAACAGGGCATATGTAAAAACAGAGTAATTAAAGATCTCTAAGCAATTATAAAATGGAAATCTTAATCTAATCTGTACTGCTATCATCTAATAGAGTTAAAGCTTTAGCTAATTCAATATTTAGACTACTGAAAATAAATACTAATGCTAATCTACAAAGAGGTTGACCTTTGTTGGGCGGTGGGCCCTTGCCGCTTCAACAGGTCAGCTGCTGAAGTCTACAGGAAGCTTACTTTTAATACACACATTACTCTTACTCACACTTCAAAACATAAAATCAAAACTCTCTTTAACAACTCAACTCATTCTTAATCATAGATAAACAGAATATGGAGATAAAATAACATTCCATTAATCTTCACTCAAGATGTGTTTTGTACTATCATACGCTGTTTACATATTAATGATATGCTAACTCTCCTCTCCTTCTACCATCCTTGCCACGACTATTTAATAGTCTGCATCATGAAACACAAGGAGGTGAAGTGATTTGCAAATCAATTAGTTGTTAAGTTTAATCATTCGGCTACATATTTAGCCTCATCCTCATGACACGAAGTGCATGAGGATGAGGCAATTAACAAACTGTTCTTATCATAGCTTTGCTAAAACAATTAGACATCCACCAATTGACTTAGGTGAGATCTGACACTTAACTTAGTGCATTAGGTTCTTCCATATTAGTACCGGATCGTAACAGGAAGATGGTACCGGATCACAACAGGGCGCAAAAGGTGGTACCTGATCATGACAGAGCATGGCCATTGGTACCGGATCATAACAGTGTGTGTTGGTACCGGATTACAATGAATGCTATTTTGGTACCGAATTCAGACAACAACAATGCGGGTATCGGATGGCTGAGCTAGTACAGGAACACTAGACATCTAGAGGTCAAAGATTCACATATGACAAATCGAGCATTAGTACATGAAATATTTAATTCCTTAACTCAATAAACCACATAATGCATGAATTAACCATACTTTACCTTATGACCTCATTACTGACAATTGGTAGCATTCTTGTCATTCACTCAAGCTTTAGGTAGGCCAAAAAGGTATAGGTGAAGAGTATAATAGGGTAATGAGAATGTCAATTTCAGGTCTCAACAGAGCTCTTCCTGGATTTGGACTCTTGGGATGAAAACCCCAGGAGAGATTCCTGAGATTGGTTTTGGTGGTGAGACTATCCACCCTAGTTGGTCATTGTGAGGGGATCACGTAGATTCTCTTATTGTACTTCAATGTGGTAGAGTATTCATCTTAGCAGTAGAGTTTCCATATTGGACTGCAAAGTTTCCTCACTTGTGGCAGCTGACTTTCATTGTGGAGGCTGAATTTGGTCTGTAAGGGTCGAGTTTGTTGAGGAGACAAGTTTTTGAGTGTTGGGCATGTCCCTTTTTCTATGGGTCGAGTTCTTATTTTAGTGAGACGAGTACTGAGTTTGGAGGTCAAATTACTCCAAGGGAAAACATGGGTTCCTCTTACCTAGCCATCTCTTTAAAGTTGGGCTAAGATGGTCGAGTTCTTACTTTCATAAGCATAGATTTATAAGGGCCTGAGTTTATTTACAAACAAGTCGCTACTCTTGAAGAGAGAGACCATATCCTTGTTGGGGTCGACTCATTCTTTCCCAAAACCAAGATCTGGACAGAATGGAGCGATTTCTCTCTATGGGTCAACTTCATTAGAAACAACAACAACGGCATTAAAATCAATCATTGGACATCAATATTCTTCTAGCAAATAGAAATTATTCCCTAGAGTATATCAATCACATATGTGAGTTATCTCTATGTATTAAATTATTTTTGTTGCGTTTATTGAGTATATCAATTGTGTATGTGCTATGGATTTTTCTTTACTGGCTATGTTCATCTTTGTTGCATTCAAGGCATTAATTTGGTATATTTAAACCATCTAAATCCACACATAACACTTTAGAAAACCAAACAAATACCAGAACAAAGTGCATGGGGTTGTTATTAGTGAGAAAACACCTACAACCAAGTGTTTGATGGAAGTCAATGCATAGAAACTTATGAAATTACTACAAAATGAGAATTTTTTTTATAAAAATAGTATTTAGGATCATTACATTCATCTTGCCAACCCATCCTCCATATTAAACCCATCAAAGTTGTTCAAATCAATCTCAGGGAATTGATGCAATCGAGTATAATTAGATTTTTCATGGGAATGGTTGGGACCTACCTCTTCCATCATGAGAAGAGTCCCCGACATCCATAAAAAACTTGACCAATTAGTGCTTCAAATTGGGTGCCTATATTTTGTTGAAAGTCGATCATGGCAAGTTGAAGTCACTACTTTGACTTGACAAGGAGCAATGCCTATCGAGCTAAGGTGGAGAATTTACCATCCATTTTGTTTATTCAATTGTCCATGGTCATTTTTGTAATGGTAGGCATGGAGCCAACCGAGGTTCACCTGAAAGGTTACCAACAACCATTCCCGTGAATGGTTGTAACTTTAAATGCTTGTAAGTTCTTCGATATTTGTCATTATGAGCCCAATTTGAAAATGGAATTGCAACTTTGCTTCTGATGGCATTTGCATGACTGTAATAAGGTTCTTTAGTAGAGAGAAAATAGCGTTACCGTATTTTCTTTGCAGCTTTGAAACCACATCTAAAATTGGTCATGATTGTTAGAATATTTCTCAAAATCACTATTATAACCCCAATTAGGAAATTCCACCTCACATCTACTTCAAACAACACTAGTGCAACTGTAATATGGTTCTCCATAAAAGTGAATGCCATTGCAAAGTAGGGTGTTTGGGTTCTAATGAGTAAGGGAGTGTTAGGCTCTATGGCTCTTTGATATACCGATTCCAATGATGGTAGTCTACTAGTCTTTCATGGCACCAACTAAGGAGGATAAATCATACCCTTAGTTGTACTACTCGATTCTCAAGTAAGCGAGAGTGATCTTGCTAAGTGTTGTGCTCAATGTATTGTAGATACTAATGATTGGAAGGCTTATATAAGGAGTGGCTCAATGATGCTTGTGGGTTTTCTAGAATACCCGAGGGTACATGGAAGAACACATATATAAACCAATTATGTCTAATGTGGTACTACTTTCCAAGTACGAACAAAGGTGTACAAGGGCTTCCAAGGATGATCCCTCTAGTATTCTCTACATGTATGCTTACCAATTGCATTTTTATCTACTTAATGACACACCTACGTGTTTATGGACATTAGAACAAGTCTCTAGCCTAACAAAAACTCTAAAATGTTTGTCCTTGTGATTGCTTAGGAGATACCACTTATGATATCGATTTTTTTTTAGATCTAGAGGAATTGATAACTCACTGAGATTATGCGGGCAAGGCCTAGGTTCAAATCTAGTTGGCTACAACTATAACCCCTATGCTAGTGCCAATAGCCCACAAGCCAACTCCTAGCAGGAAACGTATGACTTAGCAAGGGCCAAGACATACTGAAGCCCACTGACATGGAACCTCTATTTTAGGGGTTGTCTACCCTTCTAGCCTTATCACAACAGACCAAAATGTCCACTTTGTGGGAATTGAACCCAGGTGGGGAGGATAACAAACATGCTACCCAACCACTCAAGCTATGAACCTTGGATTACTTACAAGATTCCTAATATGCAAGATGGAAAATATCAAAGGAATAACATATGCAATAAATAACAAGAAAGGAATAATAGTAATACAACATACGAAATGAAAAAACCTGATATTGATATTAGAACTAATAACAATGTTCACGATGCCACTTAGAAAGGGAAACCTCTAAAAGAGTAGAGCTCAAATGCAATGTAAAA
The DNA here is from genome assembly GCA_009831015.1 of Picea engelmannii. Taxonomy (NCBI): domain Eukaryota; kingdom Viridiplantae; phylum Streptophyta; class Pinopsida; order Pinales; family Pinaceae; genus Picea; species Picea engelmannii. The sequence goes on along the minus strand of ML783262.1, from coordinate 249,471 downwards.
TACTTATCCTCTCTTAAGAAGGTCTCTACCTTTATAAATAGCATGTAGCACACCCTAACCATAATCATTAACACCCCCTACATTAATGACTAAGAAATATTGCTTTATTGAATTCCAACTACCGAGTTGGCCTTATTCAATGAAGCCACATTACATTCTTGAGTACACACACCAACTACCCAGTGGACCTTATTTAATAAGGTCACATGATAATATTGAGTACACACTCCAATGATCTAGTGGTCCTTATTTAATGAGAATGACCACCTCACATTGATTAACAATCTAAGTATCAATAACTATAGGGGTTATGATGGGTCCCTAACAATCTCTTCCACCTTCAAGAAGTTTTGAAGCTTATCAACCCAATCATGCATCGCTTTGTCACACAATGTAAACTAGAAATGTCGAGAAAATTCCTCAAATTATTCTTTGGTTCCTTATTGCATGAATACTACATGGTTGTAGGTTGTCGACCAAACCCTTGCAAGAATATTGTTATTTGACCAATGGCATAATTCCACCACTCAATACAACCGGATCCTTTTTGGTATAGGAAATAGGTTCCGACTTAGTTTAATGACACAGATGCATGTTAGGAATTGAATTTGGGAAACATTGAACAAGTATTTAGACTTTGGCAACCTCATATTAGCAACACCCCAAGGATCGAGAATACAATGGATTAATGATAAAAAAGGAAATTCTCCCCCAGTCTTGAACTAATTTACCCCCTCCATGGTTGAAAAAGAAAGTTTTATGGTTCGATAACATAGCCAGATTAAGTCACTTCATATTCTTTTGGAACTTGCCTTGAGATTGGATTAGGTGAACTATAACTTAGAAGAGTCATATTTCCTATACTTGTTGGTGTCTTAAAGGCCAAGCTAGGCCTTGATGCCATTCCAAGTCATACACTACCTCTAAGGCATGAGAACATGGTTTACCCTAATATTATCATCCTTGGATCACATTGTTAAAGTCTACACAAACTAACTAGTCAACTTATGGGAGGTATTTGGATAACCAATATGGTAGAACTCCTATCTCATATACTTTATTGAGGGCATGCATATTGGTAAGGTTGAGCACCCCTCCATCAAGATTCAAGAGCAACCACACCACCTTATTTGACATGTTTGACATGTGATCAGTTACACAAGCACACCATTTTTGCGAGATTAAGGTAGCCATGACCCCCCTCTACCTTCATCATGCAAATAATGAAACAAAGTCACACCAAGCAAAATATAGTGCACACTCAATGTAAAACAATTACTTTTACTTCTTGAAGACTCACAATATTTAATTCTATACTCATGAATGAAACCATGAACCATGGTCTTTCTAACCAGGTATGTAAAAGACATCACCTTCCATGATACAACTTTCATATACAACCTTCTGAACATAAACACCCATCTCCTCACCATCCTTACAAACTAAATGGTAAGTGTTTAGAACCATTGCATCCTTCTTCTCAACTGTAAGCAATATTGACCCATCAAGGGTGTTTTTTTTTAGCTTCCCACGTGGATCATCAACCATATCACTTGCATGCATGTCCAACCATGGAAGATGAGACCTGTCCCTTTGTCTAACACCCCAATGAGAGGAGCCAATGAGTTTCTCATTGTGGTTGTGTTTGTAGGCTTTGATTGTGATGAACTAGAATAATCTTTGTTGCAAGGAAGTGACTTGGAAACAACATTCCCTTTTTTCCCCTTTATGAGCACGTTTATCCAACCTTCACCATTAATAGAGGTGAAAGCCTTTTAAACCTAGTTAGTCGAGGTAGCAGGAAGAGAAGTTCTAGAATAATCAACCTTGGCTAATAAGGGACAACCTAATCCTAAAGTATATGATTTGATAATGAAAACCTGTCTTTGGTAGGTTTATTTTTAATTTTTTCCCAATGAATGCTTCCCTGTATTCGTGGATGGCTTCCCCTATAAACCCATCAGTGTAGACTAATGTGCCTAACCCAGGGGGATTTGAACTAGCCACGTACTAGCATAGAACTAGTAAAATGCCCAACAACATTGGTGACAACCAATTGAGCCAACCCCTCAGACCATCTTTGGTAGGTTATATAACCAACAACCCAAATAATAACTTTCACTCTAACCTAAATAAAAATTTGCTCGTAGATGGCTTCAAATAGGTTGACTCAATTGCATACATGCTTACGAGAATGAGGGTTAGAGAAACACTGGGGTCAATGGCAAATGAATTGCTCAAGGAGAGTCAAACTATGTTGGAGGAAATGCAAGTGTTGTATAGGGAGGCCCAAGAATTCAACCCAAACATAGAAATAAAGTTGAGCAACTTCATTGATTTAGAAATTCTCATACCATTGAAATAAGAGCATCGAGGTATTATGAAACATCTAGGGGTCACACACAACCACCTTAGAGGTATGGTGTTTTTTGTTGAGACAACTTTAGTTAGGATCCCAGTAGTCATACATATCCAATTGTAAGGTTTTCAGACTTCTCTAATCGAGACCTTTATAACATACTCTAGAGGAACCCTACCCGCAAAGTAACTGACAAGGTTCATCATCCAAGGCCATCAAACACAATAGTATATTTATTAACAAGAATATCAACTCCAATTTCATTTGAAGGAATTTAAGCATTTCATGGTAAACTTTCATAATAAATTTAGGGGGACCTTCAATGACACCACTATGGTTGTTGCTTGCACCTTCAATAGAAACTGCATGTAGAGTAGATTGAAAGACAATATCGAGCGACAAGGTTGCCATTTGACCCCTAGCAATGTTATGATAATCAAGTTAGATTGCACTGGCCAACTCATAATGGCCAAAGCTGTTAGATCCTATTACAACTAGGATTAGATGTCCTATAAATGCAGCCATAACACTTCACAATTGCCCAAGTTCTCATACACAATCACTCCTAAGCCAAACCCTAATAGAACCTCCCATCTTCGAGAAACAAGGTCGAGATGTAAGTTATATTACATCTTCCATGCCTTTAAAATATATTCTAGAAGGTTCCTTTTGGAAGTCCATATCCCTAGAAACATACAAAACAAGCCTCATTCATTGAGGAAGAAGACTTCATCAATTGTAACAAATTACTACCCAAATTGTAAAGCGAAGGCTGTGGCGATCCGTGTGATGTGAGGGGAGAATCACGCACAGCCATCGATTAAGTGTGTAAACGGACGGTGGAGAAGTGAAATTGAAATCTGAAAGAAAGAAATGATAATAAAAGGGGAAAGGGGCCAAAGCCCCATCACATAATTGTAGCTGTGTGGTTTGTTTGATTGAATTCGGCAGAGCAGAGGAAGAGGAAGAGAGATGGCGAGAACGAAACAGACGGCTCGTAAATCAACAGGCGGGAAGGCGCCGAGGAAGCAGCTGGCAACGAAGGCGGCTCGGAAGTCTGCCCCGGCGACGGGAGGAGTGAAGAAGCCTCACAGGTTCAGGCCCGGTACCGTTGCCCTTCGTGAGATCCGAAAATATCAGAAGAGCACCGAGTTGCTGATAAGAAAGCTGCCATTCCAGCGCCTGGTGAGGGAGATCGCCCAGGACTTCAAGACGGATTTGAGGTTCCAGTCGTCAGCCGTAGCTGCACTGCAAGAAGCGGCGGAGGCATATCTGGTTGGGCTCTTTGAGGACACCAACCTGTGCGCGATCCACGCAAAGAGGGTGACCATCATGCCTAAAGATATCCAGCTCGCTCGCCGTATCCGTGGAGAAAGAGCATAAATTTTATTTGCTGCTGTCATAATCGGTCTGAATCTAGTATCATCGGAGTGTCAATGGTGTGTTTTCACACCACCGTACGTCTTTTCATCAAATTTGTTCTACTCTCTTTGTAGTTCTCTCCGTTTTTAGTATAAAATTATCTTATGATAATAACCATGGTTGATTTTCACGTTAAAATCTCTTATTTTAGTTTATTTTATTTTCATTTCTATATAAAAAAATTATTTTCTTATATAAATTAGTTTTTATTTTATTTTCATTTTGATATAAATTTTTGAAATAATTTTTTGGGAAAATTCATTTGGCATTTTTTCTCATTGTAATCTAGATATCTAGAACTTAAATTATGACCATGAATGAAATGGAGGGGAAGGAATTGATGGGAGATTTACATCTAAGCTCAAATTTCCCACTGAATACTTACAGTAGAAAACCACCTAGGTATTCATACTGCGTTTAAACTTTATTTTCGTGCAAGAAATTGTTTTTCAGTTTTCTCAAAATCTGAAATTAAATCGTTTGCGAAATGTACTTTTATTAAAAGACACGGAGTTGCAGCATAAAATTCTTATTTTTTTTCTCTGTTTTTTTGTTTTTTTCTGCTTCGAATTGGACTATAATAAAGTGCGCTTTAATAATGTATATAACTAACTCTTTTTTCTCAAATTTCGTCGGATTATTCTTTTTGCGGCTTTTAGTGCAATGATTGGAGTAATTTTACACAATATGTATATTTTTGTGTAAATTTTTAAGTTCTTGGATGTCATTCGAATTTAATGTCGGGGTTTTTGGCTGTATTTAGAGGACATTGCTTTTGCTTTGTTCGTACATATGTTTTGGGCTTTCTTCGGTTAAATTTAGTCCGATTTCATTCGATCCGCGTGAACTTCCGCGTTTCGGTGCGTGTATTAAAAAAAAAACCTTGCTTTCGTTCGCCTTTGAGAAGCACTGGTATTATTATTTCTTCTTAATGTCGTTGGAAGCTATAATGGCATTAAATTCTTAATAAGCTTTGACGATTTCGTTCACATTTATGGCTGAATCGGCGATAATTTGCGTTGAATCGTGAATCTTGACATGATTTGATCCAAGATTCGTGTGCTAAACGACCGAGTTTGGCCGCAATTGTATGAAGGTTGCCTTTTGACAGCAGAATGGTGCGAACTTTGGCCTTCTTTCCGGTTACTTTAGATGCCAATTCAAGTTTTACCGTTTTAGTTTTCTTTGTAAATTTTATCTCAAAACCCTTACAACTATTTTTCTTTGTGGGAGTCGCAGAGTAGAGAAGAAAGATGTTTGGCATGCAAAGTCAATCTGATGGAGGTTTTCTATTCTCCGGAGGCAGTTTTATGCCTTCGCAGGCAACCCATGTTAACGAAGGCAGTTTTTTCTCTGTCAGTGTAAGTGGCTTTCCCTTTGTTAGTGTAGGCTGTTTTAGGGTTTTCAATATATGCGTGTTTTGGCAGTTTGAGGAGCCGACATTCAAGCAAGCCTGGATGGTTTTGCAGAAAAGTGGTACCAGCAGCGGGCTTCTTCCATTGACGGTAAAACATATACGCTAGGCTACCCAGAAGCTCTCGGACGAGAATTCAAATTTTACAATAGATGGCGTGGACATCAACAATGTAATTAATCATTCTTTACCTTTACTTAATTTTAAAGGGGTTTTTGTATTATGGGAAAATTTGCTTGAAAAAGTTTTTTTTTTGGGTGTGCAGGTAACCGTGGTTGGGATGGTCTTCAACAAGGAAGAGAGGGTTATTGATGTATTGTTTTATCTTGATGAAGAATGTAAGTGAAACAATGGTAAGTTTTATAATTGTTGTTGTTATTATGTCGTTGTCATCCAATCTAACCAATTGGACTAATTTATTGTACTTTTATTTGATTGTTTTTTCATGTCTTTGNATGGGCTCCTTGTGATGTGGATGTGGTGGTTGTACCCACTTTGGTGGGCATGGATAGATCTCATCCTTGATGTAGTCCATATTATAGGTTTTTATGTCAACATACGTAGTACGCGGGTTGTACCTTTGTGCTTGTGGGTTAGACTATAATACCGGTGTCCTATGTTGATGCTAATTGTATTGTGATGTTGACGTTACAGTGCCCATACATGTCGTCATATAACATTGTGATATTGGTTGTAGAGGAGATGATAGTTAGCTTGCTACCACTTTGGTGGTTTGGTTTTTGGATATACTTGTTAAGAGTTTGGAATGGTCATGGAATTCAAATAATTTTAATTTTGTTTCTATTTTCACAAAGAGAGAATTGCTAATGAGACAACCCACTTGCACAAGTGAGAGCCCACAAGAAGTGAACATTTTGTTGGGATATGCTAAAGTCCATCCAACAAAGGAGTCCTTTGAAGTAAGAATAGTCTTCTATATATTTGTTGTCACTGTATTTTTTATGCTTGCTCGAGTAGGAAGGAACAAACTGGAAGACAAGGTCACCTCGTATTTTTTCCCATACAAGTCGCGAAATAGAGCATTCCCACATCGATTTCATTTCCTTGTATTTTCTAATTGCCTCTTTGTTACCTCTTTGAGTTAGAAGAGTTGTACGTATGCAAACATGGGTATCTTTGGAGGAGTTTTATGTGTGTGGATGTGTGAAGCTGAAGAGTAGACGAGGTTGGAGCATTGTACCAAGTTTTGGCTAATCTAGAGCATCCGTGGAAGAAAAATTAGTTGAGTAAATATGAGAAGGATCTAAGGAATCATGGCAATTGAAAAATACAACAACCTTTTGCCAAGGGTTTATCATTAAACTGAATCACCAAGTCTGTGTTCTTCTTGCAACCCTAGGGTATTCCTTCACTCGGGGTTCTATTTTTTACTCCATGCTTGCAGGGTGCATCCCATTTTTTTTTCACAAAGCAATCCACTTACACATGGTACAAATGGTATTTGCCTTGTAATCCAAGCTCATATTCGGTTTAGATTTGACAAGAGAGCATGAACGCCTTGGCAATTTGAGCATCGAGCAACATCTTGTTGACATTGGGTGTTGATCACGTAAAAAAAACATCAAGTACGAGAGCTTAGAAACATCGCCCAGGACTGCCAGAGTCCATGAATCAATTGATAAATAATGTAGGTCAAGATTTATATTTTCTCTTTAAAAAATCGATCCGATGAAGTTGAAGTTGATTTTGTGTATTTATTTGTATTTATAATCTTTGTCAGTATGGAAGTGTATATTCTGAAATAAAATATTATTATGGTGACAAGTCCCTCGCGTAGTAGAGGGGAGAAACCGATGCAGTTCATAAACCAAAAGGCCAACACATATTATCCTTCTAAACCCTAAAAACTTCAGAATAGGTTTATCGTTCTAAACCTTAAAAATCTCCACACATAGTTATCCTTTCGAACCATACAAATCCCAACACAGATTTATCATCTTCCCAAAGTGTTTTGGTCTCGTGATCTGCATATGTCAAAACTATAAACACTATTGTGTGACTTATGGTGCTGAGTGCGCTTATAGTGGATTGAATGTGGTTCTCAAATCGATATATGGGCTTAGGAGCTGCTATAGATGTAGCGTACCCGACCTTCTATATGGTCATCTCGAGGGGATGGGGTACTTAAAGAAACACTAATTGCACTATTGATGCATACTAAGGCAGAATAAATGCAATCAATGAGAATTAATTTAATTATAACCAAATAAAACGAAATGACATAGATATATACAAACAACCCTTCAGTGCATTCCAAAATGATTCCTAAGCATAATAATTTTGCAAAATTACTCATTGCCATCAAAGAACTCCTATATGGTCATGTCGAGGGGATGGGGTACTTAAGGAACACTAATTTCACTATTGATGTATACTAAGGCGGAATAAATACAATCAACAAGAATTAATTTTACCAAATAAAACCAAATGCAATGCCCAATATGTGCACATTAGATATACAAACAACCCTTCAGTGCATTCCAGAATGATTCCTTGTTGAATTTTCGTATCAAACAATTAGCTAGATTAGAGTTCTTTTACTTTTAAACAATTAGCACAATAATTGCATATAAAGGATCACAGGTTTACTTTTAAACAATTAACACAATAACTGCTTAAATCGAGGGTCCATATATATATATATATATTAATGTTTAATAATATACTACATGGAATAATATATTACAATGCTACTCATGAAATAATATACTTATAAAAATAAACTATATTATTTTTTTCAGCGTTGCCTTTCCCCTGGTTCGGGGTATGCTAGTTAATATGTTAAGGTGAACCTATCCTATTTAGAGTGCACCTCTCCATTGGCTATGTTGTGGGCTAACCAAATTCATATTATCATATTATCCTATTTAGAGTTTTGAAAATATGGGATAGGTACATATTTAGAGTGCACCTCCTAAGACCAAATTTTCAGCAAGAAAGACATCTTATCCACATCCCATGATTGCATCAGTCCCTATCCTCACTTGTGCCCCATTGCCAACCCTCCATGCCAAGTACTTACCAATCACATGGAAGGCTAATGTCATGGCTTTCCATTGATTTGACATGTTTTTGATGCTTTTCCTCTTCATTCTAACTATATATATTGACATATGATAATGTAAGCAATTACCCACATGGCATTTCTATCACATTGGGTTATAGATGCACCTTGCTACTTTTGATACAATGGCTCATATTCAACTCATTGAAATGGTAATATTTTAATTAATCAACCATATACTAATTATGATAATTAATGATATCAACTTGATTATTTACTCTCAACTTAATCTAGACACATAGTGCAATGATGAGGATAAATTTTGTCCTTAATGTGTATGAATTAGGCTTACCATTTGGTGTGTATGGCTATGGTGCCTTGTTGTCATTGTGTTGGTGACTTATATGGGGATCTAAGCATGCGAAGGGGATGGTTGGAATATCACATGATGGAGTTGGAATTTAGGATTAGTGTGTGTGCAAGGATATAGTAGGTGGTGGATATGATTGCCACTGTGTGCCATATCTACACATGAACATGGAAGATATATGGTGAGGCACTTATGCTTTTTAGAGAAAAATTAGCTAGTTTTAAGTATGAATTCATTTAATAAATTGTTATGTTTGAAAAAAATCTTCTTTCCATTCAATCCTATTGAGGTTAGTGATTGCTATATCTCTTATTTTAGATTTAATTATTTTTATTTTTCATATGGTATTTTCATTTTTGTTAACCCAGTGGGTTAGTTTGAGTGGTTGAGTGCTGTGGTTAATTCAAATGCGGTTTTAGGATTAAATCCCTAGCCAACTATTGTTTCTCTTGATGAGATTGCTGAGCCTCACTCGATGTCCTCACCGGGTTATGCCCATAATTAAGCCGACGATTTACCTTGTTTACCATCCATGAAATGTGGGGAAGTACCCAAGGGTTTTCCGTGATTTCTTCCATCAGAAAAAATAAATTCATGCATATATTATTTCTCATAAATGTATATATTTTAACATGCATATGTAATTTTAAATTTAGTATTAAGCTTTCAAACAAATGAAATGATTCATTACATTCCATTTGTATTTACTGTTGTATCAATATGGTGATGAACATAAATTGTTACGACATAATATACAATTTAAAAAATGATTCATTACATTACATTTGTATTTATTGGTGTATCACATGGTGATGAACATAAACTGTTACAACATAATATACAATTTTCATATGAAAATATAAAATTAATGAGCCTCAAATATGAAAATATATCCTTTTGAATATAAAGAGCATTTTTTTCTCGTGGAAAAAAATGGGCTTGGTTGTCGTTGTGTAGTCCTTTGCCTCTTTTTCAAATAGTTGAAGATTAAAACATTGGTTGTAGTTCTTAGAATTATTGCTCATTGCTTATGCAATATTCCAGATATAATATAATATGCAAAACATAAATATTGAGCAAGCAATAGCAGAACAAAAATGATATATCCAGAACAATATCATAATATTACCAGAATAACACCATAAAGAGCACATTTATTAATGATAGCAATGTTCACTTGCCTCTTCGAGGGGACAACCTCCAGCAGAGCAAAGCTCTATTACAATAATATCCAAGACAAAGTTCACCCATGCCTCCTACACTTATTTATACTAATTCTACCTTCTAAGGAAACTTCTAGAGGAAGATCTTTCTAGAAGCGGAAGCTTCTATTAAGTCTTCTTACATTGACTTATTCTCATTTATTTATTATGTTTTATTAACTAATGTTGACCTTTATTACATAGAAAACATATCCTGCTAACTAATTACTTATGAAGAGGGGTTAGGATCAGATCTTAACATGTCCTCGCCCTTCAAAAGTAGCCTTGTCCTCAAGGGTGCAGGTGCGGAAACTGTTGAAGTATGGTTGTTGATTCCCAAGTCACATCGTCTGGTGATGTGTCCTTCCACTTGATCAACACTTCCTTGATGGTTCGACCACACAGTTGACGTTCCCGGTTGTTGAGGACTGCTTCGGGTTGGAGCCATAGGGAGACTTCTTCATCTAATTTCGGCAGGATGGTTTGAACTCGACAATTCTGTCCCACCACTTTATTCAGATAGGAAACATGAAACACTAGATGGATTTTGGAAGTAGTCGGGAGAGCCAGTTTGTAAGCTATTGAGCCAATACACTTGATGATCTGGTAGGGCCCATAAAACTTGGGTGCCAACTTATGATGTCCTTGAGCTTTGAGAGATGTTTGCTTGTAAGGTTGGAGACGGAGAAACACTTGATCCCCTTCCTGAAAAACCCTTTTGGAACGATGTTGGTCAGCCTGTTGTTTCATGCAATTTTGGGTCATGTGGAGATTATCCTTCAGAGCTGCGATGGTGGCCGTGAGACCTTGCAACATGGTATCAATAGATTGAACCTTGGATGTGCCTGGAAGATATGTAGTGACTATCGGAGGTCGTTGGCCATACACTGCTTCAAATGGGGTCATTTTAGTGGCCGTGTGATAGGAAGTATTGTACCACCATTCTGCCAAGGGAAGCCATTGCACCCACTGGTGCTATTTGTCTGAAGTAAAACACCATAAGTAGGTTTACAAACATTTGTTGACCACTTTTGTTTGGCCATCAGAATGGGGGTGATAGGTTGTGCTCATGTTTAGTTGGGTGCCCTGCAATTTAAAAAGCTCTTGCCAAAAGGTGCTAGTGAAAGTGGGGTCATGATCAACCACAATAGAGGCTGGCATGCCATGTAACTTGAAAATATGATCAAGATTTTTTTTTATAACGAGTGTCGTTGTGAAAGGGTGAGGTAAAGCACAAAAATGAGCATACTTGGATAGGCGATAAACCACCACCATCATGATCGATTTGTTCCCAGCCTTAGGAAGGCCCATTGTAAAGTAAATGGAGATGTCTGTCCACATTGAAGCTAGAATGGGTAGGGGTTGTAGAATGCCTGACGACTTGAAAGTTTCACCTTTATTACATTGGCACACCTCACATTCAGTGACAAATTGAAGTATATCCTTCTTCATGCCTTAACAAAAAAAAGAACGACAAGCACGAGCATATGTCTTTTGGAAGCCACAGTGACCTGCAATGGTTGATGAGTGCAACTTTGTTAAGAGTTGTGGCTTGAGTGATGAAGAGGGTGATATAACCAGGGATCCTTATATCTGAGCGTATTGGCCTGCCAGGTGTAGCTAGTGGGAGGATTAGGGTCCTCCTGAAGACATTGAATTATCCTAGAGATAGTCGGGTGTGTGAGTCACTCCTAGCGTACATCCTCAATCTAATAAGGCACTGGTAAGGATAAGGCAAAAGACGCCACGATCCTCCTCATGATGTTGCGATAAAGAGTCAACCACTATATTGTCTTTGTCTTTTTTATATATAATTTCATAGTCATAACCCAACATTTTAGTCAGCCACTTGTTTTGTTCGGGGGAGGATAACATCTGCTCCAAAAAATACTTTAGACTATGGTGATATGTTTTGATCTGAAAATGACGTCCAAAAGGTAAGGCCTCCATGTGTGCACCGCATGTAGAATGGCCATCGTTTCTTTTTCATAAGTGGATATACCCAAGTTGCAGCGACTCAACGCTTGGATAGTAAAGGCTAGAGGTCGACCCTCTTGGGTGAGGACTGCGCCTATACCAGTGCTCGAAGCATCTGATTCCACTACAAAAGTTTTGTTGAAGTCAAGCACTGCTAAGACATGAGTAGTGCATATGGATCTCTTTAACTCAATGAAGGCTTGCTCCGCCTTAGTTGTCCAATGAAATGCATTCTTCTTGAGAAGGTCGGTCAAGGGCTTAGCAATTTTGCCATAATGGTGGACAAATTTTCGGTAATATCCTGTGAGACCGAGAAAACCCCGTAGGCACTTTAAGGTTGTGGGTCGCGACCACTCTTGCATAGCTTGTATATTTTTGGGGTCCACTTTTACGCCTTCGCGACTCACAATGTGTCCCAAGTACTCCACTTCATTGGCTCTAAAGGAACATTTGGTCTTTTCTACAAACAATTGGTTGTCCTGTAGCAAGTGAAGAACTTTGTCCACACGAAGAAGGTGGCTATCCTAGGTGCGACTGTAAATGAGGATGTCATCGAAGAAAACCAGGAAAAACTGTCAAAGGTAAGGTTTCAACAGTTTATTCATAAGACTTTGGTAGGTGGATGGAACATTGCATAAGCCAAAAGGCATGACCAAGAATTCATAATTCCCTTCATGAGTTCTGAAAGCAGTCTTCGAAATATATGCCTCCTTCATCCTAATCTGGTGATATCCAGAGCGAAGGTCCAATTTGGTGAAGACACAGGCCCCTTGGAGTTCATCCAACAGATCATCAATGACTGGAATGGGAAACTTATCTTTGATGGCCAATTTATTTAGAGCCCGAAAACCAGGACACATGCGTCGAGTACCTTTTTTCTTTAAGACGATCACTACTGGTGAAGAATATGGGCTTGTACTATGGCGAATTACACCCGCCTCGAGTAATTATTGTACCATCTTTTCGATTTCATTTTTTTGAGCAAATGGATATCTTTAGGGTCTTAAATTGGGGGTTGACTGCCCAGAAGGAGAGGGATGCTATGATCATGCTCACCTCGAGCGGGAGGTAAGGCAGTGGGTACCTCAAAGACCTTTGGTTACTTGTCTAAAATAAGTTGCAGGCTAGGAGGAACTACCTGCGAGGCCTGTTCAGTGACCTGGATGGCATTAAATTGAGCCATAGCACCATGGTAGCCTTTCTTCAAAATTTTTTCCATCTTGTGAGTGCTGATGATTTCAGGAGAGCCCACTCGGAGACCTCGAAGGGTATAGGAGTGAGCCTCGTGTTGAAAGCTCATATATAATTCTTGATAATCCATTGTGATTGGTCTCAAAGTGCGAAGACATTCCACCCCCAATACAATATCACAACCACCCATGGCAATAGAGAACATGTGGGTTTTCAAATGATAATCACCCATTTGGAGTTTGACATTTTCACAACACTCCCAACACTTCATAGTACCCCCATTAGCAATGAGAATTTTGAAACTAGAAACAGGGTGGACAAAGAAATGGAGCTCGTCGGAAATCCTTCGATGAATAAAATTATGGGTGCTACCACTATCAATCAAAACCACAACCGGCCTATGTTTGATGTAGCCCTTGATCTTCAATGATTGCGGGGCCGAGATACCTGAAAGTGCATGAAGTGAAATGATTGGTTTCAGTGATGCCGCATGATTGACAACTGGATCTTCAACATGATCATTGGACGAAGCCTCCTCCGAGTTCGAAGCTTCATTTGATGGGATGTCTTCATACGGGGAGGAAGTTGATGCATCAATTTGGAAGAATTTTTGTTCTTGACATTTATTCCCTAGTGCATACTTTTCATCACAATAGTAGCAAAGTCCATGCTTGCGCCATTATGCCATTTCGACTGGAGAGACCTTTTGGACCTTCAAGGTTTGTGTTGGAGCCAGGGTGGCCCTTGGGCGAGGACGATTGGCCAATGGAGTCTTTAGGGATGGTGCCTGAAGGATGGTCTCTGCTTCCCTGGATAATTGACATGCCTGCAACCAGGTAGTAGGATGATGCATACTCACATGAGCCTTGATGGCGTCCTTTAAGCCACTGATAAAACATTCAAGGTAAAATTCATCAGATAAGCCCTCAGTTCTGATAGCCAATTATTAAAGTGTTGTGATGAAGTTTGACACTGATCTAGTTTTGTGTAGCTTTGTGATCTTGCCCCAAAAATGAGATCCACGATCAAAACAAGCACAAACTGCTTTAGTGAACATGCTCCAAGTGGGGAATCCAGGATATAATACTTCTTATGCCAATGCCACCATTGCCACTGTTCTTGATCTAGGTATAGAACCCCAACATGGAGTTTGGTCTCATCATCCTAAATATCATGGAGGACGAAGTATTGTTCCATTTGAGACACCCACCCAGCTGGGTTAGAACCATCAAATTTATGCATGCCAATTGTGGTTACCTTATTCCAAGAGTGTGTAGACCCCCAAGGGGAGTGGGACGACTGAGTATGTTCATGCTGGGAAGACTGTAGGTCAGCTTGAATGTACTCAACATGCTTACCCTTGAGGTTTTGCAACACCTTTGCTAGTTGTTGGGATATTGATTGTTGGGATATCTTGATGGATATAAGGTCTTCCTCTAGGGCTATTGTCCTAGAGTCCAGGTCGTCGTGGATCTAGGAGCGGGTAGTAGGCATGGTGGAGGATTGGGTCGCAGTCGAGGTGTCGGGAGGGAAATCTAGGTCACAAAATTCGATAGGTACTTGGGTGATCATTGAAAAAGGAGGAATCCAATGGGATAGGTGTCAAATAAGGGTGTCTCCGAAAGGGGTGGGACCGTGAAAAAAAAGGCTTAAAAGTGAAGGGCACCACTGCGATCAGACTGAAGAGAGGAATGCAATGGACTAGGTTACAAATAAGGGTATTGACAAACCCCAAACTTTTTTTTTTGCTCCTGCAGAGTTATACTTCGAGTTGAATAATACTGCAATGTCCCAATGGAAAAATTCTTAACAGGAAGAAATGTGTAGAAATTTCACAACCAAAATGCAAGAGACATAGTGGCACAACGATATATCTGGTCGGTTCTGTTGATTTTGTCATCCCAAGGGTTACGAGATTCAAGGGTTCTACAGGCAAGGGTTTGCCCTGTGCTATAGCTCTCTAATATACGTGCGGGGTCCAACAATAGTACTTGGCCCAATATCTTAGGGCACCAACTAAGGAGGCTAGACCGTACCCTTAGCCATACTACCCGACTACCTAGGTATGAGAGAGTATCTTCTCGAGTGTTGTTTTAAGTGACACTATAACAGTTAGGCTATCGATCAATTTATCTATGGAGGGCTTCAAGATGCCTAGAACGATTCGTATACATGTGATGTCTGATGCACTATGACTCGAAGGGGTACCGACATGGGTTACAAGGGTGGCCAACAGATGTGCGCTTAAAAACTACTTATATTTCCTGCGTGTATGACTCCCCGACCACGGTTTTATGTGCGTAACGACAGATCTCTATAGCTTAAAGACGCTGGAATATGTCTCTACCTTGAAAAACAATTTAGCCCACAAGTCATGCCTTGGAAAGAGCTCCAATACCACTTGCAATATTCCATATATAATATAATATGTAGAACATAAATATTGAGCAAGCTGTTGGTCCCCGGTTTTGACCATGCTCTTTGCCTATACTATATACCACAAACCTCCAATTACATGCCAGTACCACCCTTTTGACCTCATTTTGACATAATCAACATCTCCTTACCATTCAAAGGGGTTACCTAAGGTATCTTTGAATTTCAAGCTATTTTTATGCACTTTAATGCTTTAAATTGGTATTGGAATTAATCTCGTTTGGGTTAGGTACCATTGCTATTCTTGGAACAGGATGCCGGTACCAGGTACCAACTCGCACCGTGGAGGTACCAGTGGAGCCGTTCGGGATTTGTGCATTATGGTGTGCGTTATGGTTCGAATGAGAGATAGAAAGATTCGCAGGACAGCTGGAGTCATTGCCATGGAGTGTTCGAAGACATCATGAGCCTGGATCGATTATTCCTCATCGCTCACACTTCGTGACACTACGTGT
>ML783262.1:213606-227601 GCA_009831015.1 Picea engelmannii | reverse complement strand
CGTGAAGGAGTTGCGCGGGAGATAACCCGTGAGTACAGGTGTGGAGAACCGAAGTCCATCGGACTTCGGGGTTTCGGCGTTCGGGGATTGATAAGGTGAGAGTTCTACACCTCGTGAAATCGCGAGTCGCGATTCCCCGAATCAATCTGAACCGTCGATCAGGATGGGGCCACGTGGCGAAGGATCATGAGGAGTCGGGATTCGAGGTTTGACAAGGTCTGTGACCTTGTGCACCAGGAACCGTGGTTTCCCGAATCGCGATTTCCCGATAGCCGAGTGGAGGACGGGTGGCATCGGACTTCGGGGTTTTGGCGTTCGGAGAATCGGGGCTCTCGACGTCAAAGAGTCATGCATCGCAGATTCGCGATCCGCGAAATTCCGAAGTGACGTGGCGTGTGGGACCGCGATCGCCGGTGGAGGACATGTGGAAGCATATCGGAGTTCGGGGATTCACCGTGAAGTGAACCACGGCATTTCATGCGCCGATTTCCCGATAGGGTAATCCCGATAGAGGGAAGTGTTGACCCGTTGACCATCGGGGATCGGGGTTTTGGTTGTGTATGTAATTGGTGTTCGCGTGAATCGCGAACTCCCGAGTCGCGATATCCCGATATAGAACCGGGGATTGGCATTTCGCTAATGTGAATTTTAGGGAGATCTCCCATGTATGGGAGATCAAATCCAAAATTTTTAAATTATAGTAGTGGGTGTGTTACAACACCCGACTCTACTCATCGTGAGGCAGACGTTTTCTGACTCTTAAGCACGATGACATGATGCAATTCTAAGGGCGTTCAAGGGAAACATAAGAGGATGTGAGGGGTGATGGATTCACCCTCGACATCTTGTCCAGTGGCTCGAACCAGAGCGACATGAGTAGCTTGAGAGGTAGGGACCTGTTTTCATAGCCTTTTCATCCTCCTCATGATGTTGTGATAAACAATCAACCACTATATTGTCTTTGTCTTTTTTATATATAATTTCATAGTCATAACCCAACATTTTAGTCAGCCACTTGTTTTGTTCGAGGGAGGATAACCTCTGCTCCAAAAAATACTTTAGACTATGGTGGTATGTTTTGATCTGAAAAAGACGTCCAAAAGGTAGGGCCTCCATGTGTGCACCGTATGTAGAATGGCCATCGTTTCTTTTTCATAAGTGGATATACCCAAGTTGTGGCCACTCAACGCTTGGATAGTAAAGGCTAGAGGTCGACCCTCTTGGGTGAGGACTGTGCATATACCAGTGCCCGAAGCATCTGATTCCACCACAAAAGTTTTGTTGAAGTCAGGCACTGCTAAGACATGAGTAGTGCATATGGATCTCTTTAACTCAATGAAGGCTTGCTCTGCCTCAGTTGTCCAATGAAATGCATTCTTCTTAAGAAGGTTGGTCAAGGGCTTAGCAATTTTTCCATAATGGTGGACAAATTTTCGGTAATATCATGTGAGACCGAGAAAACCCCGTAGGCACTTTAAGGTTGTGGGTCGCAACTACTCTTGCATAGCTTGTATCTTTTTGGTGTCCACTTTTACGCCTTCGCGACTCACAATGTGTCCCAAGTACTCCAGTTCACTGGCTCCAAAGGAACATTTGGTCTTTTTTACAAACAATTGGTTGTCCTGTAGCAAGTGAAGAACTTTGTCCACACAAAGAAGGTGGCTATCCCAGGTGCGACTGTAAATGAGGATGTCATCGAAGAAAACCAGGAAAAATTGTCAAAGGTAAGGTTTCAACAGTTTATTCATAAGACTTTGGAAGGTGGATGGAACATTGCATAAGCCAAAAGGCATGACCAAGAATTCATAATTCCCTTCATGAGTTCTGAAAGCAGTCTTCGGAATATATGCCTCCTTCATCCTAATCTGGTGATATCTAGAGCGAAGGTCCAATTTGGTGAAGACATAGGCCCCTTGGAGTTCATCCAACAGATCATCAATGATTGGAATGGGAAACTTATCTTTGATGGCCAATTTATTTAGAGCTCGAAAACCAAGACACATGCGTCGAGCACCTTCTTTCTTTAAGACGATCACTACTGGTGAAGAATATGGGCTTGTACTCTGGCGAATTACACCCGCCTCGAGTAACTATTGTACCATCTTTTCAATTTCATTTTTTTGAGTAAATCGATATCTTTAGGGTCTTAAATTGGGGGGTTGACTACCCAGAAGGAGAGGGATGCTATGATCATGCTCACCTCGAGAGGGAGGTAAGGCAGTGGGTACCTCAGGGTACTTGTCCAAAATAAGTTGCAGGCTAGGAGGAACTACTTGCGAGGCCTGTTTAGTGACTTGGATGGCATTAAATTGAGCCATAGCACCATGGTAGCCTTTCTTCAAAAAAAATTCCATCTTGTGAGAGCTGATGATGTCAGGAGGGTCCACTCGGAGACCTCGAAGGGTATAGGAGTGAGCCTTGTGTTGAAAGCTCATATATAATTCTTGATAATCCATTGTGATTGGTCCCAAAGTGCGAAGACATTCCACCCCCAATACAATATCACAACCACCCATGGCAATAGAGAACATGTGGGTTTTCAAATGATAATAACCCATTTGGAGTTTGACATTTTCACAACACCCCCACAGTTTATAGTACCCCCATTAGCAATGAGAACATTGAAACTAGAAACAGGGTGGACAAAGAAATGGAGCTCGTCGGAAAGCCTTCGATGAATAAAATTATGGGTGCTATCACTATCAATCAAAACCACAACTGGCCTATGTTTGATGTAGCCCTTGCTCTTCAATGATAGCGGGGCCGAGATACCTGAAAGTGCATGAAGTGAAATGATCGGTTCCAGTGATGCCCCATGATTGACAACTGGATCTTCAAAATGATCACTGGACGAAGCCTCCTCTGAGTCCGAAGCTTCATCTGATGGGATGTATTCATAGGGGGAGGAAGCTGATGCATCAATCTAGAAGAATTTTTGTTCTTGACATTTATTCCCTACTGCATACTTTTCATCACAATAGTAGCAAATTCCATGCTTGCGCCATTATGCCATTTCCGCTGGAGAGACCTTTTGGACCTTAAAGGTTTGTGTTGGAGCCAGGGTGGCCCTTGGGCGAGGACGATTGGCCAATGGAGCCTTTAGGGATGGTGCCTGAAGGATGGTCTCTGCTTCCTTGGATAATTGACATGCCTGCAACTGGGTAGTAGGATGATGCATACTCACATGAGCCTTGATGGCGTCCTTTAAGCCACTGATAAAACATTCAAGGTAAAATTCATTAGATAAGCCCTCAGTTCTGATAGCCAACTATTCAAGTGTTGTGATGAAGTCTGAGACTGATCCAGTTTTGTGTAGCTTTGTGATCTTGCCCCAAAAATGAGATCCACGATCAAAACAAGCACAAATTGCTTTAGTGAACATGCTCCAAGTGGGGAATCCAGAATAACACTTCTTATGCCACTGCCACCATTGTCACTGTTCTTGATCTAGATATAGAACCCCAACATGGAGTTTGGTCTCATCATCCTGAGTATCATGGAGGACGAAGTATTGTTCCATTTGAGACACCCATCCAACTGGGTTAGAACCATCAAATTTATGCATGCCAATTTTGGTTACCTTATTCCAAGAGTGTGTAGACCCCCAAGGGGAGTGGGACGACTGAGTATGTTCATGCTGGGAAGACTGTAGGTCAGCTTGAATGTACTCAACATGCTTACCCTTGAGATTTTGCAGCACCTTTGCTAGTTGTTGGGATATCTTGATGGATTTAAGGTCTTCCTCTAGGGCTATTGTCCTAGAGTCCAAGTCGTCGTGGATCTAGGAGCAGGTAGTAGGCATGGTGGAGGATTGGGTAGCAGTTGAGGTGTCAGGAGGGAAATCCGGGTCACAAAATTTGATAGGTACTTGGGTGATCATTGCAAAAGGAGGAATCCAATGGGATAGGTGTCAAATAAGGGCGTCTCCGAAAGGGGTGGGACCGCGAAAAAAAAGGCTTAAAAATGAAGGGTACCACTGCAATTAGATTGAAGATATGAATGCAAGGGACTAGGTTACAAATAAGGGTATGGACAAGCCCCAAACTTTTTTTTTTGCTCCTGCAGAGTTATACTCCGAGTTGAATAATACTGCAATGTCGCAATGGAAAAATTCTTAACAGGAAGAAATGTGTAGAAATTTCACAACCAAAATTCAGGAGACAGTTGCACAACGATATATGTGGTCGGTTCTGTTGATTTTGTCATCCCAAGGGTTAGGGGATTCAAGGGTTCTACAGGCAAGGGTTTGCCCTGTGCTATAGCTCTCTAATATACGTGTGGGGTCCAACAATAGTACTCGACCCAATATCTCAGGGCACCAACTAAGGAGGCTAGACCGTACCTTTAACCGTACTTCCCGACTACCTAGGTACAAGAGAGTATCTTCTCGAGTGTTGTTTTAAGTGACACTATAACAGTCAGGCGGTCGATTGGTTTATCTATGGAGGGCTTCAGGATGCCTAGGGTGATCCGTATACATGTGATGTCTGATGCACTACCACTCGAAGGGGTACCAACATGGGTTACAAGGGTGGCCAACAGATGTGTGCTTAAAAACCACTTATATTTCATGTGTGTATGACTCATCGACCATGGTTTTATGTGCGTAACGACAGATCTCGATAGCTTAAAGACGCTGGATTATGTCTCTACCTTGAAAAACAATTTACGCCACAAGTCATGCCCTGGAAAGAGCTCTAATACCACTTGCAATATTCCATATATAATATAATATGTAGAACTTAAATATTGAGCAAGCAATAGCGGAACAACAATGAAATATCCAGAAAAATATCAGAATGAGCACCTTTATTAATGATAGAAATGTTCACTTGCCTCTTCGAGGGGGCAACCTCCAACAGATCATAGATCTATTACAATAATATCCAAGACAAACTTCACACATGCCTCCGACACTTATTTATACTAATTCTACCTTCTAAGGAAACCTCTAGAGGAAGATCTTCTAGAAGTGGAAACTTCTATTGGATCTTCTTACATTGACTTATTCTCATTTATTTATTAGGCCTTATTAACTAATGTCGGCCTTTATTACATAGAAAACATATCCTGCTAACTAATGACCCATGGAGAGGGGTTAGGATGGGATCCTAACAACTTATGTTTGTGCTATTCAAATGCATAATAATTAATATTTACCATTTTCAAAAGAAACTTGTTAATGTGATGTGAGTTTCACTAGCTCAGCTTTGAATTATATATATATATATATATATATATATATATATATATATGATTTTAAACAATAACAAAAAAAGATGAAAAACCCTAGGATGAGCTCGACTCTAATTTCTAGAGGAAAGTGGCGGCACAGGTAATTTTGCTACTGCATGTGACCCTACTATGCTTCGAATATATGGGTTTTGGTTCTGGATACATCTAGCCTTTCGTTTCACTGCTTTGACTTGTTGTTTTGGAGCTAGCTCGAGTCTCTAGATCCTAGGTAGTGGAAGATGAAATCACATTGTGAGATCTTCCTGGATTCGTTTTCTTGGTGGCCATCTCTTTGATTGAATACCAATCCAGATCAATGATTGATTTCTCGGATCAGATGATTCTAGGGTTATGCTCTGTTGTTTGCAATACAAATGGAGTACGATGAGTTAGATTTCGACTTTGACGGTGAGGGCCTAGAGGACATCTTCATATCTGATGAAGAGTTTATCACCATGTAACGTTTAAAGCATGCTATTGATTTGACATCCCTTGAGTCGTTGGATCAGCCGTCCAGTATCCATCCCGACGTTTTACGCCTTGATCTAGGTTCCTCATTTAATGAGGCTGTTAAATGTTCTTCCCCATCTTCCAAAAGGTTACTTTCGAAGGCTTATGAGACAGAGGAAAAGTTGGCGGGACTCAAAGGAGGCTCTCTTGGCTTGGACCTGTATGGTTGTAATGTAGAGAGGAATAACTCTTCGGTAGGTTGCAGTGAAGGCGGGTAGGCCTCTTCGTCCACTGGAAAAAAAATCCAGGAGTAAAAAAAAAGCGAGGTGCTGGAAGGTTCGTAGGGATCGTAAATGAATGGTAATCAAGGATGATTTAGATGTGGGAGATATCTCCAGTTTTTTTGGAAAAACAACCATGGGAAGATTTTGTGGGAAAATAGTTTCAACCATAGCACTCAAAGTTTGGATGGAAAGCAACTGGAAAACTGTTATGGGATACATTCCAACTTTTCATATTCTTGCTAGAGGATGGTTATGTTTCAAATTTCACTCTCAAGAGGATTTGTCAGCTATTTTTAGCCAACCCTAGGGATGGGGTCCTTCGGGATTAGTGTTGAAAGAGTGGACCATTTATTTCGATCCTGCTCGCGAGGCTTTGTCCCCTCCAAAAGTATGGGCCATTTCACCAAACCTTCCACTGGTATTTTGGAGCGAAGACATTATACAAGCGATTGGAAACAATATCAGGGTTTTTATGGGTCTTGGGCTAGGTTGGGACTCTAAAATAAATAAGTGTTGGGCCTATATGTAAATTGAAGTCGACCTAAGGGAGGGTCTCCACGAGGAAATTGATCTCGTTTGGGGAGATTTCTTAGTCTCTTAGAGGATAGATTATTGGCGCATCCCTTTCCGGTGTTTCAATTGCCATGCAATTGGACATTTGTAGGCGCAGTGCAGTTGGACGCTAGCTCATTTTCCTCATTTTGCGAAAGTGTGGAAAAGAAAAGCCAACATGGCATGTTTGGTTAATGACTCATCGGCCTTGGATGCAGGATTAGACAAAAAGCGCCAAAAATATTCTTGCAACAGTCCTTCCAAAGAATGCATGGATAAGGCAGTATCTTGTCACTCAGGTAAGATTTTATGTTCAATATCTCCTGGTGCTTCAAAAAAAGACGTTTCTATTGATTTTAAGTCTCTCGCTTAGTCGTAAAATTTTTGCTCCCTTCCCTCCCTAGTTCTTTGGGCCCTTTCTTCTAGTTCTGCTATCTCCCCTCCCCTGAAATCTCCCCCTAGAAAGGTTCTAGTTGTGCTATCTCCCCTCCCCTGAAATCTCCCCCTGGAAAGGTTCTAGTTGTGCTATCTCCCCTCCCCTGAAATCCCCCCCTGGAAAGGTTGGTTGCATCCCTGGTTATTTCTCTCCCAACTCTTTCTCTCCCCGCCTTCAAGATAATTGTATGGGTCCTTTCTTGTCGTCTCGCCTGTCGAGTCATTTTGTGGTCAAATCGGACTATTTTTTCTGTTCAAAAGTAAAATTTGGTCAAGCACCAGAGCAAATAGGAGGTTTAGGCTAGGATCCGGCTCTTCGGAGTCATGCAAGGAGAAAATAAAAAAGTTCTTTAGCTTAGACTCAAGCAACTAAAGAGACCCAAAGTGGCAAACAAAACACAATTCTTGGGACCCTTAGAATAGGCAAAGTGGTCCCTAAGGTTCCTAAATGCAAGTCCTCTTTTTTTAACACCCACAAAGTTGGCGGTGCTCCTAAATTGCTAGCCCTCAAGCGATTGTGTGCAGTGGTCAATCCAGATATTTTATTGATACAAGAAACTATGTGTAGTCGCTCAAAAGCGGAGGAGGCTATTAAACCTTGGCTGAAAGATTGGGTTTTTTTCTCCATTGACGTAGATGGTTTATCTCGAGGATTGTTAACAACTTGTAGTCCCAAATTAAAGCTGTTGAAAATTGATTTCCTCCCTTCATGCATTTTAATTTAGGTTATGGACAACTGGCTAAATTTATCCTTTAAAATTTACAATGTGTATAGTCCTTATGTTAATAGGTGTCCTTTTAGGGATGGTCTTAGTGATTCGGGTGAGCTGAGTTCAGGAAATTTGATCCTGGGAGGGGATTTAAATTTTACATTATCTCTGGCTGAAGTATGCGGCCAAAATGCTCGACAAGATTCGTTGGAATCTTATTTCTCCAATTGGATGGAGAAGCACAACTTGTTAGATTTAGGTCCGAAGAAACTCTCTCAAACTTGGTGCAATGGGTGAAGAGGGGATGGTATGGTTGCGAAAAGACTTGATCGGTTTATGATCTCTGATGGGTTGATTGAAAACCAGTGGGCTTTGTCTTCTAGAGTGGAAAGCAATGGTCTCTCAGACCACTTTCCAATTGTTTTGGATATTTCCAAAACAGTGACACAAAAATGGTTGTCGTTGAAGTTTAATCATGAGTGGTTAAAAGAAACCTCTTACATCAAGATGGTCAATGAAATGTGGATTCAACTATCAGAAGGGGAAGGTTAGACCTCCATGCAACAATTCACAACAAATTTGAATAATATCAAAATAAAAATATTCTTATGGACAAAAGAAAATAATAAAAAGAAATTGGCGGATTTAATGGAGATAGAGGCAAATCTTAAGAAGCTTTTAATCGAAAAAGAAGCAGGCTTTTTATCGTAGGAGGAAATTGATTGGGTGAACGAACTAACCATCAAAAAGAAATATTTTCTACAGAAAGAGGAATCCTTGTGGAGGAAAAAATGCAGAGTTGTGTTGATCCAGGAAGGAGACAATAATACAATTATTTTTCATAAGTTCGCAAGCTACCGTAAAATGTCTAACTCTGTAGCGGAAATCAAGTATTCCAACGGGGAAATGGTCTCTATTTTTTAGAAGATATCTCGAGAAGGAAATACATTCCTCTCAAATCTATTTAAAGAACCTCTGGGTTGTCCAATAACAAAAATTTTAAAGGTCATTTCCCTTTTCCGATCTCATATCGCTCCAAAAATGAATCATGATTTGAAGTGCAAAATCACAGAAAATGAAGTTTTTCAAACCCTTTCTTCATTTAAAAGATGCAAGAGCCCAGGCCTTGATAGCTTAATGGTGGAGTTTTACTTAGGTTTCTATGAGATTCTAAAGGGGGGCTTCATTAAGGTAGTTAATGAATCTAAGCGGTTTGGGAAGGTGTAAAGTCCTTTGAACTCTACTCATGTTGCACTCATTCCAAAAACTTATGCTCCTTCTTCCTTTGAATAATTTCAGCTGCAACCTCATTTATAAGCTTGTAGCCAAGATTTTAGTTAATCGTTTAAAGTCGATATTTATTTCCTTCATCTCCGAAGAACAATTTGGGTTCCTCTTTAACCGTCAAATTCACGACGTTGTTTCTCTAACCCAAGAAGATCTCCAATCTATCAAAAAGAAAAAAACTCCCCTCCTTCATTATGAAGTTAGACCGTTCAAAAGCCTACGATCGGGCCCATTGGACTTTCATCCGATTGGTTCTGATTCAATGGTGAATGAACCTTGAATCTATAAACTGGATTATGGGCTACCTGGAATCTTCTGTTTTTTTTGTCCTTATCAATGGGTATCCCTCCTCATTCTATAGAGCTTGTAGAGGACTTAGGCAAGGCTTCCCTTTGTCCCCCTTCTTGTTCTTACTCGTAGCAGAAGCTTTAAGCCAGCTGGTAAAGAAGGAAAGAAGAGATGGACTTCTTTAAGGAGTCAAGATTACAAAGTAAAAAATTTTGTCAAACCTTTTTGTTGACGACGTAATTATGTTTGGTGCAGGAACAACATCGGAGATCCAAGCTATAGATAATATTCTAGAGTAGTTATGTCGAGCCACAAGAATGCAAGTGAATGAAGGAAAATCCTTGATTCTGGTTAATGGGCTTTCTGAAGAGATTTTAAATGAGATATGCATAAGCCTTCCCTTCAAACAAAGTGTCCTCGACGATGGAATTAAGTATTTGGGTTTCATTTTGAAACCAAATGACTGTGATTTCAAAGATTGGAATTGGATTTATGTCAGAATTAAAAATAAAATAAAAGGGTTTTTGAGCGAATCATTAGCTGTCAAGAGGAGGAAGGTTGGTTTTATTGAATTCAATTCTTAGTAGCATCTCAGTTTATTGGGTTGCTATAGTGAAACTTCCAAACGACATAATTCATAAAATAAGAAAGCTTTGTTTTCATTTCTTATGGGTTGGAAAGTTGGAAAAGCGTCAAGTTCCCTTGGTCAAATGGGAATGCTTGGCCATGCCTAAAGATATGGGCGGCTGGGGTATTAAAAATTTGGTAGGGTGTTTTTGAGCCCTGGTGGCCAAAATTTTATGGAGGTTGCTACACAATGAAATGATTTGGGTAAGAGTAATGGCGTCCAAGTATTTCCCTGGTCTTAATGCAATGGAGTGGATCAGATATCCTTAAAAAAATCACTAAATGGGTCGACTTGTTGGAAGGCTTTTGTTGAGGCTTTCCCTTTAATTGGAAAGCATATGGCCTAGGCAGTGGGAAATGAGAGAAATGTTTGTATCATGATTGATCCTTGGGTAGGTGTGGGGGAATGTTTTAAACTTCCAGAACCTTTAGTCTCATCTCTTCATGACATCGAAATCTATATGCTAAGGGATGCAAATGTTCCTAGTTTGGATCAAGTACAGAACACTGAATGGAAATCAACTGACTTGTTGGAATTAGAGGGTGAGTGGACTGAGAAATGTAGAGATTTTGTTTGTTCCTTGAACTCCAATTTCATCCTTCTCAAGGAGGATGAAGATGACACATTGTACTGACTAGGAAATGACAAAAATGGGGCATATATAGTCAAGCTGGGATATTTTGTATTAGCAACCAAAAAATTCTCTAGAGTGAAGAAGTGGTGGTGGAAGTATCTCTGGTCCCAGAAGGCCCCCTTAAAAACAAAAAGTACTTACATGGCTAGTGTTAGAAAATAATATTTTGACATGGGGCAACAAGATAAAGAGAGGTTGGATCGGCTTGAATTGGTACTCTCTGTGCAAATCAAGTTCTGAATCGACTGCTCATCTTTTTTGTGGAATGTCCTTTTGTTGTAAATGTTTGGAAATAAGTTGTTTTGATTGGAAAAATTCAAGGGTTGTAGCCACAAGAAATCCTAGAGACCTGGTTTAAAAGGTGGAAAGAATGTATACCTCTCTCCACTATTGCTTTCTTCTTCATTTATTTCTTGTGGTGAGCACAAAACAATGCTATTTTCTAGAACGTGTTGGTATCAGCTGAGGTGGTGGAAAAAGTTATTCTCAAGCTAGCTGGAGAATACAAAGTTTCTCCCAAATTAAAAAAGATTAGACAACCTCTGATGCCTCGACTGGCAGAGGGTATTCCATGGGGCTTCTTTGACAGGGCTAGCCAAGGTCACCCTCCCATTTGTGGTGCTGGTGCTGGTGCTTTACGTTTTTTGACCAAGTCGCATTTTTACACTATTCAGTATGTTCCAGGGATATGGTCAAACAACAAAGCAGAGTTCTCTAAGTATGATGGACCTTGTTATATAAGTTTTGATGGTGCAAGAATAGTTATCAAGCAATTTCTCTTTTGCAAAGTCACATTTATTATGTTTTCACTAATTAGTTCAATAGCATCATACATGTGTGCATCAATGAGTTTGCATACTTTTATTTTGAAAATTTATGCAAACTTTATTTTCTCATATCTAACTTGTTTCCCTTGTTGTTGGGTTACTTTGTCCATCTTTGTCTTATTTTATTAGTTAACTTATTTGTTTTGTTTTGCATACATCCCACATTTATTCAAGTTGTCATCACAATTCCTTCTTTGTAGAACAGAGTATGGGAATCTTGTAGATAGTCTATACATGCTTCAATTGTTGAGCATGAATTCATAAAACACTAAAATAAAATTGATGAAAGTTTTATTTGTAAGAGTCAATGCTTGCTTTCAAAGGAGAAGAGGAGAAATTATTCAAATGAGAAGAAAATGTGGAAACTTTTATGATTTTATTGCATCGACATGCTTCAAACTAAAATAAGGGGATTGGTACACATGAATTAATTTCTCAAACTAAAATAAGGGGATTGAGAAATTATTCAAATGAGAAGAAAATGTGGAAACTTGTATGATTTTATTGCATCAACATGCCTCAAACTAAAATAAGGGGATTGGTACACATGAATTAATTTCTCAAACTAAAATAATGGGATTGGTACACATGAATGAATTTCTTCATTGATCCAATTATATTAAGGATTGTTACATTTAGGATACAAGAGTCGGTGGTTTTTTCAAAGGAGAATAAGACAAACGATTCAAAGGAGAAGAGGATGCAAAAACTTCTATCATTTTATTGCATATGCATGCCTTCAAACTAAAATGACGAGATAGGTACATGTGAATTAAGCTCTTTCTTTCAAAGGAGAAGAAAATCAATGATTCAAAGGAAAAGAATATGTAGAAACTTCTACGATTTTAATGCATGCACGTGCCTTCAAACTAAAATAAGGGTATTGGTACACATGAATTGAGATCTTCATTGATCCAATTACATTAAAGACACATCTATCTTCTATAATGTCTAATAACTCTATTTATGATTCTTTGTAAAGAAACCCCAACTTGCACTCTCATAGTGATAACCCTATGTTGGAAATAAGAGTTTATTAGGGAGATTTTATTAAGAGTACCATGTAAAGTTAGTAGGTAAAATAAACATTGTTCATGGAGAAAATATGACTTTGAAGTTGAATTGTTTTTTCTATAATTGTGATTATGATTATAAGTCTATTAAGAAGATCTTATTAAAAAAATATCATATCAAATTAGTAGGTTAAATAAACATTTTTCATGGAGAAAATGTGATTTTGAAGTTAAATTATTAGATCTTATTAAGAATTCCCTATCAAATTAGTAAGTTAAATAAACATTTTTCATGGAGAAAATATGACTTTGAAGTTGAATTGTTTCTTTTATAGTTATATAGTTATAGTTATGTCAGTTTAGACCTTTCCAAATGCTCTTTGCAATTTTTAGAACTTCATAAAGTAGAAAATAAGAGTTATTTTAATGTGTTATATAGGAAATTTACTATTTAAAAGATAAGCTATAGTATTTTTATTGATGAGTTATTTTGAAGATTGGGGTTTCTCTTTAGTGTGAAGTTTAAAAGACTCTGGACAATGTAATATCAAAATAAAGCATTTTAAAAACATTTCTAAGTTTTGCATTTCTTTTTTTTTTCCCTATTTTTCGATTTGTAATTAACAAAGTTCAAAACTTCAAAGATAATTCCACATTCCCACTATTCTTGAAAGTGGACATTGCTTATAATTAATTTGATAGTTCATGAAAGTGCTAAGATGTTGAACTAGGACATTGAAAACTATACCTAAAACTTTATAGCTTAATTTTTAAAATTATTTTATATCACATTTATTCAAAGTCCCACGAATCACAAGTTAAAAGTCCCATGAATCCCAAGTTAAAGTATGTACTAAACAAAATCATGTTTATTACAAGTATTAGTGGAAAGAATAGAATATATCACATCTCATTAATTATTAGAATAGAATATATCACATGTCATTAATTTCAAAGTAATATCCACGAAATATGTTTATTCTAATTTGGATCTATTTAATATAGAGATATAACAAAGTATAAATTCTTTCTTGTCTATATTATTTATGTTTTGAATCACTTTGCCACTCCCCTTCTACGTTGAAGGGTATTCTAATACTGAAGGGTATTCTAATACAAATATATGTATTATGTGATGAATAGGCATTATGATTTTGATTGAGTACATGAAAAACTAACATGCAATATTTATATAAAGGTCGTAATGTTATTTGAGATAGCATGAAAGATATTTGGTCTCATTATGATTATGATCTTTTATTCATTAGGAGTTAATGGTAATGATCTTTTATTCATTAACTCTTAATGTTATTAGGGGTCTAGTATCATTGAGATAGTTAAGAATTTAAATTTAAATTATGAATGTATATATTATTAATATTGGAGGGTAAGTGTGGTTTTGCAGTAAGATTTGTTCAAACTAGTTATATTTCGATATTTTGATGTGGTTCTAAAACAACAGTTTTATGGTAGAGCCAAGATTCGATGTTAGGGTATTGATATTGGTTCTATTAAAAGAGGTGGAGGTGTTTTCCACCATGTATCGTTCAAAACTTAAAGTCACAAAAGTGTTAACCACACTCTTATAAATATGTGATTACAACTATGAGATGCATGTTGGAATTGCATGAATATGTAATTGCATTGCTTAA
>ML783262.1:181964-201518 GCA_009831015.1 Picea engelmannii | reverse complement strand
TCTTCAAGTACATAAGAGTTTAACTTTAGAGCTATGGTCAAATAAAAACAAAGAGGTCTTAAAGGAAATTGACCATGTGGTTTTGTATATATTTATCATACAGCTTGATTACCGAATCAAAATGTTGTAGGATACTTCAATGCATATACTTCAAAATGTTGCAGGTTACTTCAATGCCTAAACGAATGTATGTATTTATCATATTTATCGTACTTCAATGTCTAAACTATGATGTACAATTCCTGATCTTATTTGGGGTATATTATGATTGCACCAACAAAAGTTTCAAGTGTTATGTTATCCAACTCCTTCTTTGTATCAAAAGTTTTGCCATTATGTATCATGCGAAATTTGCTTTGATTTCAAATGAAATTGCAAGTTTCATTAGATTTAATATTGATGCATTACAATTCTTTCATGTCAAAACTTCAGTTACTTGGTTTTCAATTGCAATAAATTGAAAGGTTATACTTGTCTTTTCTAATGTGCATTGAAGAGACATTTCATTCCTAAATAATTTGCTAACTCCATGAATTACCTTGGTTCAATTAAATTATCTTGGATCAACCAATTTACAACGAATTTTATATTTCTTAGGTCAATACAAAATTCACATAACTACAAAATCCATACAAAACAATAATTGTTTTCCAAGCTCATATTTCTTTATGTTGGCTTGCAATTAATTGTGGGTTAATATGGCATTACCATATTACAATGTAATATGGTAATACCATATCTCATGTAATTTATTTTTTTAAACTTAATGCCATCGTCGCAATATCAACGATAGTTCGTCGGAAAAAAAATTGCATTTTGACCACCGTGGCAATAGCGATGAACTTTCGTCGCAAGTTGCCATAGGTTTTCGTCGCACATACAGCATCTTCGTCGTAACTTTGGTCTTGATGAATCAACGTCGTCGCTATTTCCACAGGTATTTGTCGCAAGTTACCACGGTTTTTCATCGCACATGCAACATCTGCGTCGTAAGTTTTTGACTTGTCATAAATTTTCGTCACAATTGCGACACGATTTCATCGTAATTGCCACGGATGTTCAATGTACTTGCGACGAGGTTTCGTCGTAATTGCGATGATGCATAGGGTTAACTGAACTTGAAGGTGGTGACATGTGGAGAGATAATTGCGTCGATGTTTCCACGCACACCTGGATCGTCGATAGAGCGACGAAATTATTCCGACGAAAAAAAAATCAGCTTTCGTGGAAATTGCGACGAATAAGTGTGGTAATATCAACGAAAAACTGTCGTAAATTTGGTCATATGTACTAGTGTGACTCATTACAACAACATATAAATCATTCTTATTTACACAGAGTTCATGCACAACAATAACAAATAATTTAACATAACAATAAGATAAAACACTTATCTTTTCACAACGGTTGTGGAACCAGCTGCTTGGGACGGACGTTCCACGCAACCATAGACTGACTATTCCAAATATCAACAACCAGTCACCCATGAACTGAGGCTAGAAATCCACAAAAGAGGGTGGTCTCTCACAACCCACTCACAACTCATAAAACTCTCAACCCAACTGATATTCTCCTACATCTACCCCGATTTTCCACCAACTCTCTTCCTCTTGACATGTCCAACCCAAATAATGTACCCCTTCATTGATATCATTCCCTTGGGCATCTCATTCGTTTATTGGGGTCTCTCTGGCACAGGTAGCTAGGAATCTCTCAACTGGGAACTCAAGGGAAATTGTTGCTAGGAAAACTATCAACAAACCAACAACAAACACTTGTTGTTTTAGTGCAACTCACACAGGGTTCACTCTTCAGGCCTGACAACCTGGCTCTTTAACTTTCCATCTCTAGTTCGCTCCATCATGGTCTATAATTTTCCCTCCATGGTTGCATCAGCTTCAAGATTTGTTTCTTGCTCTCTACTTGCTCCCCATGCACAAAAACTCAATGTGTAAAAATTGTTGTCCCAACCGATACAAATTTCCTCTATTTGGCTTGTATTTCTTGACTTACACTTTTCCCCAAGATGATTGTACTCAACCCCCATGTGCCCAATAACTTTGGGATGTGATCACTCACACCCACCCTCTTAGATGTATTCAATGACTGGCTTTGGGAACACTCAATCACAAATGGGAAGGTTCATATACAAATAGAAAATTTAGGAAAATGGGTTATATTAATATACATGGGTATTCCCCCCTTTGACCCCCTCTTGGCCATTATTCTAGACAATCCCCCATCTTGTGGATTAATTCAGCCCCCATATTTTGTCCATGTCCCCTTATCAATTGGCATCACATTTTATTAATAAAACAAGGAAATACAATTCGCATATTACATCGTTTTGGTCGTAACCACACATTATATATACATAAGCATTAATTAAAATAGGAATTATAATGGAGATGTTACAATTAATCAACATGAAATGCAACTAACAACTAATTACAAAAACATACAAATCATTCTCATTTGCACATAGTTCATGCACAACAATTAAACACATAATTTAACACAATAGCAAGATAAAACACTTATCTTTTCACAACAATTGTGCAACCAGCTGCTTGGGATGGACATTCCACCCAACCATAGACTGACTATTCAAAATCTCAATAACTAGTGACCCATGAGCTGAGGCTAACAATCAACAAAAGAGGGTGGTCTCTCACACTCCACTCACAGCTCATAAAACTCTTAACCCAACTGATATTTTCTTACAGCTACCCTGATTTTTCCACCAGCTCTCTTCCTCTTGACCTGTCCAACCCAATGAATGTGCCATTCTTTTATCAATATTAACCCAAGGGATGTACTATCTTTTTATCAAGGCTAACCCAAGGAATGAGCCATTCGTTTATCAAGGTCTCTCTGGCACATGCAACTAGGAATCTCTCAGCTAGAAACTCAAGGGAAACTACTGCTAGGAAAACTATTGGCAAACCAACAACAACCACGTGTTGTTTTAGTGCAACTCACCAAGGCGCTGACTCTTTAGGCCTGACAACCCGACTCTTCAGTTTTCCAGCTCTAATTCGCTCCAATTACGCTCCAACTTTCTCTAGAATTCGCCCTCTTTGGCTGCATCAACTTCCAGCTCTGTTTCTTGTTTTTTGTTCTCTTCCCCTGCAGACACTTCACTCTCCAAAACTTCTTGTTTCAACCCATACGAATTTCATCTCTTGTTGGATTGTCTTTCTTCACTCACACTCTTCCCCAAGTTGATTTCACTCAACCCCCATGTGCACAATAAATTTGAGATGTGACCACTCACACCCTCCCTCTTACATGTATTCAATAATTGGCTTTGGGAACACTTAATCAGAAATGGGAAGGTTCATATACAAATAGCAAATTTAGTAAAATGGGTTAAATTAATATACATAGGTATTTTCCCCCCCTTGGACCCATCTTGGCCATTATCCTAGACACTCCCCTCTCTTGTGGATTAATTCAGCCTCCATCTCTTATCCATGTTCCCCTTAGAAATTGGCATCACATTTTTATTAATAAAACAAAGAAATACAATTTTCATATTAGATCGCTTTGGCAGTAGCCACACATTATGTCTACATAAGCATTAATTAAACTGGGGATTAGAGTGGGATGTTACATTCCCCCTCCCCTACAATTGTGCGTCATCCTCAGTGCACTCTATGTCGATGTACATATATGAAAATTTACATCACAATACTTAGAAATAAAAATTCTGCAATTTAACAATTCCAGCAACAGCTCCAACCAAAATCTCATGTTCTTCTCAATTCGCCAACCCAAGGAAGGCACCATTCATTTATCATGGATAAACCAAGGGATGTATCATCTGTTTATCAATTCTAACCCAAGAAATGAGTCATTCTTTTATCAAGATCCCCAACGCAATTGACTAAGATTCTAAGATGTGGTTTCATAATTTTAGTTGCTCAAAATGGAGTCTTGCATTATGTTTTCCTCAAAACTTTCAAAAATTTGTGGGTATTCTGCCCGCATGTTTTCTTCGTGCTCCCATGTAGCATCTTCAAGACCATAGCAGGTCCATTGAACCTTTACCATCCCTATGGATTTGTTCCTGAACACTTTGACTTTTTGGTCGATAATGCATATTGGTTCCACCCGGAAATCCCCTTCGTGTTCCCCCTGGATCGCGTTCCAATCAATTATGTGGTTAGGATCAGACACATATTTGTTTAACAATGACACATGAAATACATTATGCACTCTCATGGATGCAGGAAAATATAACATGTATGCAACCAACCCTATATTTTCTAGTACTTCAAAAGGCCCACAATATCTTGTTGCCAACTTCGAGCAACGTCTTAATCTTAGCCAACTTCTCTTTGCCTTCACTTTTAAAAATACATGTTTCCCTACTTTAAAATCTCTAAAAATTTTGGTTTTGTCTACATAAATTTTCTTCTTATCCTGGGCAGCTTTCAAATTCCATTTTATCTTTGCCATCTGATCTTCCATTTCTTTTAACAATTATGGCCCAACAACTACTCTCTTTGTTGGATTATCCCAGCTCTCTCGTGTGTTACATTTTCTTCCATACAATGCTTCAAACGGACTCATTTTCAATGAGGCTTGATACCCATTGTTGTAGGAAAATTCAATAAAATGAATATAATATTCTCACTTTGATGGTTGATCCATCACATACATTCTAAGCATATCCTCAATTATTATGTTAGTCCTTTCTATTTGCCCATCTGACTCTGGATGATATGTTGTACTAAGATTTAAATTTGTCCCAAAGCCCTTGTGTTAGCGCTGGAAGTCGCTCATGGATTGCTTGCAGAAGCAGAGCCCAACGCCCATCAGTTTTTATGTCATGGTTTGATAAATGGGTGATCAAATGGGTAGAGACTCGAGGAGATATCGCTCCAACTCAGGGACTGGGTCTGGTATGTAAGGAACAAAAGAGGTCTTGATCTAACTTCAGTCAGGGAGTTGATTAAAGGGTGAACAGGTGGAAGACTTAGGAGAAGAGTAAGAAAACTACCTCAGGCAACAGGCCTTCGGAGGCTTGAAGAAGAAAAACTCAGAAGCCAAGATCTTCTTGGTCCAGAGCTTTAAGGAGCTGAAGCGTGACTCAACTGGATCCTCCAATTCCAAGTTGTTCAGCGTTAAGGAAATTACAGGAACCGATTAGAGACGTTGCGATTGTTGCAGTGATCCAACCTACATCATCCTACAACAGCGCAACTCGACTGGATCCTCCAATTCTGAGTTGCTCTAATACAGTGTAAACAAAGACATGGAAAGAACTAACATCCATCGGGAAAGAAGTCTCAAGAGTCCAGAAATAACCAGAAAACAGTGCTTCATTAGAGTTTTTACAACCGGGAGCCTTGCTCAACCATCGATCGTTTTCAAAATGGCGAAAACGCCTACATATACTTGGAGCTGACTCAGGCGCTGAAGGTGCGATCATATCATGAATTCAATGCTTGACGTTGAGGAGCTTCTCTATCAGGCAGTGCACGAAGACGCTGGACAGACTGCCCATGCAGTGATTCGTCAGATGCAATCTCTATCAGGATGGGTTGTAAGTCTGCCTCTACGCTTGGTCCTTTCCTGGCCTTCTATTTATGGAAGAGGATAACGTTCAACCACCATCAACTACCACAATAACTACTTCCTTGGGATTGGGAATGGCCTCAGTCAACTTTGTATTCGGACGACGTGGCAGATTTTCTTTGGATGCTTCTTTGTTGGACTGCTATGAGGGGACCCCTGTGGCGGACATGGATGAGGGTGAGACGAGAGGCGTTGAGGTGGAAGCACTAGGTGGCGAAGAATCGGAGGCTGGGACACCAGATGGTGAGGCGATGTATCGCGAGAAGGTGACAATGAGGCCGCAATGCGACAAGAGGGGGACTGAGGACACAACATAGGTGGAAGTGGCGTAGAGTATGGAGGTACAGGTGGATGGTAGCGAAAGGTAGAAGAGGAGCGGGAGATGTGACAGGAGAAGACACATGGTGGAAGGCAGTAAGCGGAGGGAGCAGGAGATGTAACAAAAGGGGGTCTGCTATTGTGCCGTGTGTCCTTTAGATGGACGGTCTAGACTCTTTCGGGATTTCTGGCACTGGGGGTTCACGATGCAACACTTCTTAAAATCCCGATTGATCAAACCACGAGAACATGGTTGTACGCCGCGTGTCCTCCAGAGGAACGGTCGAGATGGCATTTGATGTTAGAAGAGGGTTGCCTCCATGATCAGGCTCGCTTGACGTGACCGGGTGCTAGGACCATAGGCCCATCTTCAGAGGCGCTTATCGGCATTTCGGGGTTCGGGGTTTCGGAATATGAAATGACGGGGGACTCTTACCCCTCGAACTCCCGATTGCCGACATGACATAATCGCGCACCATGCATCTTTATGGATGGACATCTAAGATTACGCCTTCATCGCTGACACTACGAAAATCCTGAAGGGCCCCAGCCGTGGCTCAGATCGCGCGTCGCATGTCCTCCTGATCAATGGTCCTGATCCTTTCGGGATTTCCTGCGCCGGGAGTTCACGATGCACTTCTTCCTCGAAATCTCGATCGACAAGAAAACTGAGCCTTCTTGCATTCGCGCCCCGAGCTTAGGGAAAATGGGTTCTCACCCGCTTCCTTGCACTTTCCTCCTCTTTGACAAGAAATATCGCTAACAGGCCCGAATCTTGGTGCTTCTGGCGCTTTCGGGGTTCGGGGTTTCTAGATGCAAGATGACGAGGGACTTTTACCACTAGAACTCCCGACTGCCGATACGCTGACTTGACTAGATCTTGCGCCACGCGCCACTGGATCAGACGACCCAGATTTAGTCTTGAAATAGGGGCGCTTTTTCTGACGCTATATATCGAGTAACTTTATAGCCCCGAAATCCCGATGACTGCTAATCTGCTTCGTCTCTTAATTTTAGCCCGAACTAGACTTTTTCTGCGAGCTGCGTTCGACGCTTATGGTTGCGGCCTTTGAATAAAACTCGCTTCACCGGCTTTCAAAATCCCACTTCTATGCGTTTACATCAGAGGCCTCAAATCGGAGAGGAAAACATCCCTGTACAAGAAATGTCGCTAACACCTTGAACAAACCTTTCCAAAAATTGGAAGTAAACTTTGGATCTATGTCTGAAACTATTGTCTTAGGCACTCCATGTAACCTAGCAACTTCTCTCATATAAATTTCTCCAATATTTGTTTCCTTGTGTGTAGTCTTTACCAGAATGAAATGTGCTTCTTCAGTCAACTTATCCACCACCACCGTGATGGAATCATATTGCTTCATTATTTTGGGCAGCTTAGTAATAAAATCAATTGTAACTACCTCCCACTTCCATTCTGAAATGGACAAT
The DNA here is from genome assembly GCA_009831015.1 of Picea engelmannii. NCBI lineage: Eukaryota > Viridiplantae > Streptophyta > Pinopsida > Pinales > Pinaceae > Picea > Picea engelmannii. The sequence continues at coordinate 194,165 of ML783262.1, read as the reverse complement.
GGTTGTAGCAAACTTGTTGGGTGTCTATGTTTTGTCTTTACCTTTTGGCATTCTAGACATATGGCTATGTAATTAGCCACTTGTTTCTTCATTCTTGGCCAAAAATATTGGCTTATCACTGCTGCAATTGTTTTCTTATATCCTGGGTGCCCGACATATGGTTGTGGTGAACCAAGCCGTTTCACTAGGTAAATACCCAATGTAGGTAAGACAACAAGTTATAATCCATAAAGGATAATATATTAAATAATGTATATGAATATAAGATGAATACAATGAGATTGAGGGTCTGTTTATATATCCTCACATGGGATGCCCTTTCATGAATAGACACGTCCTTTATAAGACATGACTTTCGATTTATGATGTGTTTAATTATTATTAATTATATCTATTTCTATATATATTGTGTTCAAAACATTGCCTTCCCCTTAAAAATGTTTTGTCCTCAAAGCATACTTTATGGAAGACTTATCTCTTGTTCTGGCTTGTAATTATTGTCTCTTGATTATTCCTTATTGAGTTAGTGATCATTGAAGACTTGAAACAATAGGATATTCTAAGGGTTGCGTAGAACCGTCGAATTGTAAGGGAGTTTGCCCACCTTAAATTGATCTTCTACACAATGGGGCTTTTATGGGGTTCTTGTAGACAATTTTATGTATTTTGACTCCCTTGATAATTTCTACCTTGTGCATCGTTTGTAATGGAGGTAAGAATTTTTAATTTTTTATTCCCTTGACAGACTGAAATTCCTACCTTAAAAATCTTTATGAATCTCGTAATCTCTTGGACAAAATTCCAAAAGCTTCTACAAAAGATTATGTTTTTTCTATAGAAGACATAAATTTTGGGGTTAAGCGGCTGACAAACAGGGAAGTTAAGGACATCGAGGGATACCAAGTTGAAATATTAAAAATTGGAGGGTCTATTTTGATCCCCCGCATACACAAGCTCTTTAATTTAGCAATCAAGCAGGGCTTCCCTAAACCTTGGACTCAAAGCCTCATTTTACCTATTTTTTTTAAAAAATAGATAAAGGTCAGGTTGGTTTTAGATCTTATCATTCAACTGTGGACCACATTATCACACTTAGGATAATTGTAGAGGAGTGTCGCAACAATAAAACTAATCTCCTTTGTTGTTTTGTTGACTTTAGGAAAGTTTTTGATATTGTCCCTAGGACCAACCTTTGGAATAGGTTAGAAGAGCTTAAAGTTCCCTCCGGTCTTAGAGTTGTTATGGTAAGGTTGTATGAGAATGTTATTGCCAAGTTTAATTATAATGAGGGTTGGTCAAAATAAATTAACTGCAATATAGGAGTCAAGCAAGGTTGTCCCTATCCCCAACCCTTTTTGGCATTTACATTGACAACTTAGAAGATCGTTTGGAAGTCGCAAGTTGTGTTGGACCAACTCTTGATAGTATAGTAATCATCATTCTTCTCTATGTCGATGATATTGTTCTTATGGAAAAGAATCCATATGACCTTAATTCTAAGTTTTGAGCTATTATTAGGTTTCTTTTCAATTTACTAGATAACAATAGCATAGGTAGGATCACTGAGAGAAACACAATCACAAGATACACATCATTTATCCTGGTAAACCCTCATAGGAGAGAAATCCCAGCAAAAACTTCATTAATATAGATAGTCAATACAATGCCAAGACAATAAACCAAAACACTAGAGAATATACAACACTGAGCAATGTGCCTCTCTCTTCCTTCTTCTCCCAACTACAGTGACCAAACTTGTGCACTGGATGATCGAAAACGAGTGAGTGAGATAATGAGGCATTGGCTTCCTTTATTTATACTAGCTGGCAGGCGCTGGAAAGGTGTCTCTTCACTCGGCAAGGCCGACTTGTCTTCTTAGTGGTTAAAACCACCTTGGTTAGGCCTGGGGGAAGGACTTCTTAAATTGCATAATACAATTAGGGTTTGACCAATCCACAAAAGGGGATTTGGTCAATTACAATGCCCGACATGATCAATCCACAAAAGGGGATTGATATAATGAATAATGACTCAATAATAAATAGAATACTCTTTGTCGTTACCATATTTCAACACTCTCCCTTAACAAGAAGGGTATTCTACAACATCATCAGGAGAGAGAGAGAGGGCAGTAATATCAACAACATCTGGAATACTGATTGGCATATCTACAAATCATCGGAAGTTTTTCTCATCATCAATATCATCATCCACATCAAAGAGATGGAATGACATCATCATCATCATCATCATCTGCATCAACATGGATTAGTATAACACTAATACATCATCATCATCAATAACAGCACAAGGTTGATACAACATCAACAACAGCGGCATCACAACACGAAGGCTGGAGCATCATCAACATCAACACTAATGTGGAAATCTTCAGCATGAAGTTAGCATCTCAACAACATCAACACGAAGATGGAAATCTTCATCATGACGTTGGCATCTCAACAACATCAGCACGAAGCAGGAAATCTTCTGCACAAAGCTAGCATCACAACAACATCAGCATGAAGCTGGAAATATTCATCACGAATCTGGCATCTCAACAACATCAACACGAAGCTGGAAATCTTCAGCACGACGCTGACATCACAACAATATCAGCACGAAGATGGAAATCTTCAGCACAAAGCTCGCATCACAACAACATCAGCATGAAGCTGAAAATCTTCAACATAAGGTTGGCATCAACATCTTGTAGTACTCTGACAGATCCAAAGGATCTTCCCAGGAATCAAAAGATTCCCTAGGATATAGAATCCTAATAGAGCTACCACTACTGACAAAAAGCTAGCATATACATGCACAAGTACTCTGACAACCCGTCCTTACGGACCTTCGGGATCTGTCCATGGATGATCAGTCCCCTGGGATATAAAATCCTAACTGAGCTTCCCGTTATTGGTCAGGATACAATAGTATCATCATTACTACTCCCCATTTCAAGGGAAGTCCTTTCAAACTACACCAAGTTTGTCTCGAAAGTGTTCAAACTTTACATGAGACAGAGGCTTGGTCAACACATCTGCAACCTGTTCATTTGTGCCAACATATTGGAGTTTTATATCTCATCTCTGCATCATATCATGAATGTAGTGATATCGGATCTCTATGTGCTTCGACTCATCATGGAGCACATCATTTTTATACAACTTTGGTTATCACATAGGATCACGATGGCTTCCATCTCCAAATCAAATAGATCTGTCAACAACATTCGAAGCCATATGGCTTCACAACTGGCAGAACATGTTGCAATATATTTCGCTTTTGTCGTGTTGAGAGTAATATTGGGTTGCTTCCTACTCTGCCATTAAGTCTTGGTTGACCTCAGATTGAAACAACATCCTGAAGTGCTCTTTCTATCAGAAACACTTCCAACTCAATCTGAATCAGTATATCCATACAATCTAAAGTCATGATCTCTAGTATAGTAGAGACCAAAATCCAATGTACCCTTAAGGTATCTCATCACATGTTTTGCATCATCAAGGTGAACACGTCTGGGATCTATCAGATATTGACTCAAAGAACAAAAAATATTTGGCCTGGTATTCATCAGATATATCACCGAACCAATAATTTGTCTGTACAGATTAGCACCAACCAATTCTGACTAAGCGTCTACCAGAGGCTTCAACTTCGTTTCCATGGGTGTGTACATGAATTTACATTCCAACATGTCAAACCTCTTCATTATTTCAACTGCATGTTTCCCTTGGTTAAGGAAGATCTTCTCTGGGCTCTGCCAGACCTTAGGACCTAAGAAATAGTGCATTAGGCCTAGGTATTTCATCTCAAATTCTACATCGAGCTTCTTCTTACAATCAGTGGTGAGCTTTTCTTCATCTTGTCAAGAATACATTATCTACATATAGTAGCAACATCACTGGCTCATCATTCATAACCTTTGAGGCAAATGTTAGAATCAAATTTACTCTTGGTAAAACTCAAGCTCGTTAGGAAACTGTCAATTCTGTCATATCAAGCTCTAGGAGTTTGCTTCAACCTGTACAGAGCCTTCTTCAACCTGCATATCTGAGTCATTATGTCTTCAACTTCAAATCAAATTTTCACATCAGTTTGTACTAATCTGGTACACTTGTTCAGCTACAACTCAATTTGCACAAACATGTGTTAGTTCTATGTGCTTTCTGCAAAGCATTATCTGTCTCATTGTTAGGGAGTATGTCCTCTACTCTCTCTGCAACTGTTCCTCTAGAAGTGGGACTCTACACCTGTAGTTGCTCTAAAGTTGAGAATGGTTGCTCCATTCTCACTGTGACAGTTGAAATATGAGAATAACTCCTCTACTCCATCATGGCAACAACTTCATCTGAAACTGAGAGACTCAATAATTGATATTGAAGGTATATCTTCTTCTTTCATGGAGTTAACTCTATCTTTTATTGTAGTCATGTCTTCATGACCCAACTAGTGTACTGCATCGTCTGCCAGTCAATTTTAAATTTGGGGGTTGCTCCCCCTACATCTCATACTATATATGAATCATGGTTGTTTTGGTTGTCTTCATAAATATTGGAACTATTTCTTCAATTATTGGAGTAAGTGTCTCGTCATAGTCTTCTCCATCTTGTTGGGAGAATCCTCTGGACACTCATCAAGATTTGTACATCTGCAACATGTTTGATCTGTTATAGATCAATCTTGGAAGTTAATACTGACTTCTCTTCTAGTCTCATGGAAAAATCCATATTCTAGTCTTTCTGATTGGCTTCCTTCTCTGTCACTGAAACAAGGGAATCTTCCCAGGAGATTTCATATCTCCTAGAAGTTTTTGAAGCTGCGATCTAGTCTTCTCACGGCATCTGTCTCCCAATCCTGGTAGTTGTCTCTTCATCTGATCCTTTTTTAGATCAGGCTTACTCTCGATTTCTTCTAAGACTACAAGGACTTCATCATCTCTTATGGCGTATACTTGGTGTTGAATACCAAGTCTAAATATGAAAAGTTGAGTCGGACTTGAAGTGAATTATGCTTCCTATCAAGGTGGCTTCATTATCCTTTGAGCAAGTCTATTGTGAGTTCTTGTTCTAATGTTCGGTCATCTTTGGAGCCTTCTGCTCCTTACAATCAATCTCCATATGAGATACTTTGTATTTCAAAAGATAGTTTCTTCTTCATCTTCTTTGGTACATGAATGTATATGGTTATGTACATAGTCTGTTTCATGTCTCATCTAATATGTTTCCTTATGCAACCTTCACTATAGCTTCCTCGGGGTTATCACTTGTGCCATGAATCAAGGTCAACAAAACAACAAGCAAGAATAATACTCTTTTTTTATAATAGTAAATAAAACAATAGCATGAATAATTGTTACGGTAGCTCCTTTAGAGCTTTCACTTGTGACATGTTTGAAACAAAGATCAAAAGTAAGAAATACAATACGAAATGAGATCAACACTCTTCTAGTGTTGTGATCAAACATTCATCCAAGGTAACCTGGAACTAACACGAGAAGTTTCTCCTAGATGAGATGTTAGTTGTATCTGGTAAATGATTACATTAAGCATTTATCTCAATATGCTCACATGCTACCAAGTATAATACTTTTCAAAGACTGCTACCTCAACTATAGTGTTTACTTGTAAAGGGGTAGTTATCAACTTGTTATGTGCAACTTTGAATCTTATCAACTTAATTAATCAAACCTAGGACCTGGAGCCTTGTCCTCAAGAATGAGTGTGTTGTTTATCTTTCAAGTCTCCTTCACTCAAGATGACAAGTGTTTTCTTCAACATGTCTTCTGTACTAAGACAATATGTTATCTTGATAATTTTGACCAATAGTTAGTATGATTTCAACATACCACCTATATGTTCATAAGGTCAAAATAATGTCATAACAAATAGATGCATATCAAGATAATCAAACATGGGGTGCATTAGTCTTCTAAGTATGTTGGATCTGAGATCCTTCTGGATCTATGATAGGATATCCTTCCCCCTGCAAGTACCCCTTAGAATAATATAGTTGAATCGTATGTAAGTACATACCTCTGATAGTATCGGCGGGTGGTGGTACCATCCAGTAGCAGCAGTGATAGGTAACAAACCTTCAAAACTTCAGAGGTCTTTCAACTTTAAGGTTGGCCAACACTTTACAAAATCTTTCACTGCAACTGGAACTGCAACTGTAACTGCAACTTATACTGCAACTGGAACTGCAGTTGTAACTGCAACTGGTACTTTAACTGTAACTTAGGGTTTTATGAAAAAACCCTAATTTTTCAAACTTCAAATTTTAAAATTATGATCAAGGGACTAGATGTGTTGGGCTGAGGTGAGTTCACTGGAGCTGTTAGATTTCAAAAATTTCAATTTTTGCCCCTTGAAACTTGACCTGCGGAAATCTGGAATGGTACTTCTAATACTAGTTCTGGTTTCCTGATTTTTCTAGTTTTTCGGTACTTCTAGTTTTTTGATTTTCTAGTACCAATCAAAACTAGGGTTTGACTTTCCGGAAGTTCTGTCCACTGAAAAGGTGCGCTCAAGTTTCCAAAAGATTCACTAGGGTAGGGCGCACTTTTCTAGATGGTTTTTAGGCAAAAATTCCTCTCCAACAAAAAGCCCTAATTTGTTTGTACGACAACAGTGACGTTTTTATTTATCCGGTGAAAGGTGCTCTCTTCAGCTTAGCTCTTATACCAAGTTAAGTTTTTGAGCTATTATTAGGTTTCTTTTCAATTTACTAGATAACAATATCATAGGTAGTATCACTGAGAGAAACACAATCACAAGATACACATCATTTATCCTGCGAAACCCTCATGGGGGAGAAAACCCAGCAAAATACTTCCTTAATATAGATAGTCAATACAATGCCAAGACAATAAACCAAAACACTAGAGAATATCCAACACTGAGCAATGTGTCTCTCTCTTCCTTCTTCTCCCAACTGCAACGACCAAACATGCGCACTAGATGATCGAAAATGAGTGAGTGAGATAATGATGCGTTGGTTTCCTTTATTTATACTAGTTGGCAGTCGTTGGAAAGGTGTATCTTCACTCGACAAGGCCGACTTGTCTTCTTAGTGGTTAAAACCACTTTAATTAGGCCTGGGGTGACTTCTTAATTTACATAATACAATTAGGGTTTGACCAATCCACAAAAGGGGATTTGGTCAATTACAATGCTCGACATGATCAATCCACAAAAAGGGATTGATATAATGAATAATGATTCAATAATAAATAAAATACTCTTTGTAGTTACAATATTTCAACACTTAATAAGCAACTTAGAATCCTCAAGGGAATTTTGTTTTAGTACAGGCATGATTGTGAACACTAACAAAACAGAGGTTATGATCATTATATCCAACAAGATCACCTACGATAATTTTGTTTATGACAATAATATCTTAGAGGAAGTGTCTTCGTACAAGTTTCTTGGAATTAATATTCATCTAAAGCTCAATTGGAACTATAACATTGAGAAAATGATAAATTGGGGGTGGAAAGCTTATTATGGGCTTGAAAATAATTGTAAATTAGCAAACCTTTAGTTATGGGATAAGAAAAAACTCCTCTTTCCGACTCTTGTCACTCTTGTTATCTTGTATGGATGTGAAGTTTGGGGATGTAGTATCTCTCGAGAATCTTGGAGAAAGATTAGAGCAAATCCTAAAGAATTTTATAAGTTATAATCTAAGGGCAATACACCCTATCATATCATCATCGAAGAGAACATTTCCCCCGTTGAGAGCACAACTATGATTAGGTACTTATACAAAAACAAGATGGATTACAAGAGGCTCCCCAAAATTGCTTTAGAATCTAGCCAAAAGAACCAACAACTCAAGCGAGAATGGCATAATTATGTCAAGTCTTGGTTAAATCATTGGAGAATAAAAGAAGAAGTTATTTTGCAAAATATCGATGATATTAAAAATATTGTACAAGCTAAATTTAAGGAGAATCTATGGTGTGATAAAGAATTAGAGGATAAAAGAAAATTAAGATAGTATAAAGAGGTGGTTAACCCTAACCTTGAAGATCAAAAGTATTTTTCTATTTTGACTAGCATAAAGAAGATAATCAATTTTGCTAAAATAAGAACTAATTCTCATGAGTTGCATAGTGAAACTCGGCATTGGACAATCCCCAAAACACCATGGCAAAAAAGAATTTGCCTCATTTGTGACACCAAGAGGGTTGAAGATGAAAATCGTTTTCTCCTCGAGTGCTCTGCATATACCCAAATTAGATCCCAATTTCCAAATATTTGTCGCAATACCAACCTTCCTAACTTTCTAAGTCATCGAAACTTTAGTGATCTTGGAACGCTTCTCTCAATGCTTTTCAAGCATCGAAATAACATTTTAAAAAAAAATCCACTTGATCTCTTACTTTTCTTAAAGTTTGATAGACCAATTTTGATCTTATTGGATGTTAATCACCACCACCGTCATCATCATCATCTATATATATATAACTAAAAAATAAAACGATAAAAATAAACATAATTTATTTAAATATATATTATAATCATCCATAATTAAATATAATAAAAAATAATGTTCAATTTTTTCTTTAAAAATTAATAAAATTCTAAATAATTTTATAAATTTAAGAAATTAATAAATTATCCATTTCATATTGCAAAAGTAGCAAATTCCACACCCCCCATAAATTTAGAACTCAATTATTACAAGTTCACCATAAACAATATAAATAATAATTATAAAACAATTCATAGTAAACATCAACCTTAAATAAATGTTATACATCATAAACAAAAATCGTTATAGCTTAATAAATGTTCCACGTGGGATAGGTTTAAAATACTTTTATGTTAGAGTTTTATATATTGAAAATGATGAAGACCAAATAATGAAGCATTTTAATTATTAAAAAAAAGAGTTTCAAAAAGAAGATATGTGTATGTGGGAAACACAAAATTTTGGTGATCACGTAAGAATGATAGAAGTAATTTTGGTTTTTAATTTGAAATAAAATTATGATTTAAAAATAAAATAAAATAAATACTAGCATATTTTTAAAGTTTGGGAAAGGGCATGCATAAGTGAATGTGAGTAGTTATATTGCACAAAGAAAGGAGATGTGTTTTTTTTTGGATGATCCACGAGTAGCCAATCTATAAACCGTTTAATAGGTTCCATCTATTTTTTATTTAATTGTATGTGGATGCTAGTCACGTGTTTAGTACCAATCAAAAGAGGTTTCAATTGATTAATCATAATGGATGTGTTTAGTACCAATCAAATGAGGTTTCAATTGATTAATCATTAATGGATATATTGAGGACTAATGGATTAGAAGAAAATTGAAAGTCATTGTTGCATATTTGGATATTGTTGCGAGTACTTTTTTTCCAGATGAGAAATTAACTCGCTGGGAACCCACCCCGATACTTCCCCACATAGTGGATGATATGAGAGTGGAAAAGCAGCAGCCCCAGGGACTCATAGCTAGGCTTGAACCTGTGACCTCTCCCCAAACTGGGAGAGCGTGCACACATCTTGCCAACTGAGCTATCCCTTGGGACTATTGTTGCGAGTACTTGATAGAGGTCGAAAAATATGGGGTCATATGAGATCGATAGGTCACATTGCACAAAAATAAAAATAAAAGGTGTTCCCTGCACTCACAGATGCTAGGTGCTTCTTGTTATATCCAACATTGAGTTGCCCCATCTCAAACCAAAAAAAAAAATCACCAAGCTTTTAACACATTAGTCTTTCCTGTAAACATTCAATGGTAATGCTCCAATGCTTTGAACTACTAAACTTTACGACACTTTGAAAGCATAAAACCTCCATAAAACATCATCATTTTTTGATTAGTTGCATATATCAAATAACACTTTCTAGCCTTTGGTTTTTCTTTTTACTTTATTAGGGCTTTGATTGTGCATGAAAAGTGATTAAGATTCGTAGAATTCTTGTAGCATGTGAATATATCATGTTTATTGTTCAAAGTGGCACTTCACTTAAACAATAAGGTGAAAGCGAAACCAAGAGGGATGTGAGAGGATAAGGTGCCATGGGCAGTGGCCTAAACAACGAGGTGAGCAACATCAAGAGGGTTAAGAGAGGAGAAGGTCTCATGGGTCGCTGCCTAAATAGTGAGGTGAGCAAAGTTGAGAGGGATGTGAGAGGACAAGGCCTCGTGGTTTCATTTTTTTCATTTATTCTCATCGTGTGGTTTGATGCCTCTTATAGACCTAGTATCCTCGATATTCGGCTCCTTAATATTTATCTCATTATATTTGTAGTTATTATTTATCTCATTATATTTGTAGTAATTTAAAAGTTGAATATGTGAACCTAAGCTTTGAAGAGTAGAAGTGAAATTGAATAGTGAAACATGAACAAGTTAAAGTAGTTCTTATGGAAATCAAAATATTTTTCATATATATTAAAATAATTAAATATCTCAATGCAGTGCACCCCATTTATTTTTGGAGCTTTATAAGAGGATATGAAATCATCTCTTTTTCAACCTCCTATGTTGAAATTTTATGAATCGCCAAAGAAAAAGTTCCAGCCAAACCATGTTTTTTTTTTTTTCAAGGATTTAAGTCTTCTAAAAACTATGGATGAAACTAACTAAAGTGAAATTACATTTTTTATGAATTTTGGGTTAAACTAAAAACAATATTCCTACTAAAAATGGGTATCAATAAGAAATCATCTCTTTTTCAACCTCTTATGTTGAAATTTTATGAATCACCAAAGAAAAAGTTCCAGCCAAACCATGTTTTTTTTTTTTCAAGGATTTAAGTCTTCTAAAAACTATGGATGAAACTAACTAAAGTGAAATTACATTTTTTATGAATTTTGGGTTAAACTAAAAACAATATTCCTACTAAAAATGGGTATCAATGAACAATTAAATCTCACATCATTGCTTTCCTCTTTCTCACATTGATAGACGTATCTCTATGTGCACATGGTATAGAGTCCTTTGTCATTTTATGTGTGCACTTAATGATTATTTTGTGTGTGCACTTAGTACTTTGATATTTGATATTTGGTGAAGTTTTATTAATCTTTAGATAGAATGGCTTTCAAATAAAATGCATTCAAACAAAATAAGCATCTAATAAGTTTTCTATGTGTACACTTAAAGATTGTTTTATGTGTGCACTTAGTACTTAAATATTAAATATTTGGTGAAGTTTTATTAATCTTATAAAATGCATTCAAACAAAATAAGCATCTAATAAGTTTTTATGTGTGCACTTAAGGATTGTTTTGTGTGTTCACTTAGTACTTAAATATTTGGTGAAGTTTTATTAATCTTACTTAGTACTTTGATATTTGGTGAAGCTTTATTAATCTTACTTAGTACTTTGATATTTGGTGAAGCTTTAGATATTTGGTGAAGTTTTATTAATCTTACTTAGTACTTTGATATTTGGTGAAGCTTTATTAATCTTACTTAGTACTTTGATATTTGGTGAAGTTTTATTAATCTTTTAGTACTTTGATATTTGGTGAAGCTTTATTAATCTTTAAATAAAATTGCTTTCAAATAAAATACATTCAAACAAATAAGCATCTAATAAGTTTTTGCATGTTACTAGTGTAGAATACTTAACTTTGTTTTTTGTTTTTTTTTAAATTAAATTTTTTAATTAGTAATAACAAGCCATAACATTGGCAATTTTGAATTTCTAGTGAGTAACAATGCATGAGATCTTGGGTAAGAAAGGAAAACGATGAGACGAGACGAGTCATCGCGGCTAGGGCCCAAACCCTAGCCGCCTCGCTCTGGTATTCGAGTGCAGGAAGCAATCTGCAGCAGCCGAGCACCCAGGGTTCGGCACCCATTGATGTCCCCAAACTTCTTCACGCGTTTTGGAGTAGCAGTCTGGTCCAGGGCAGCGGAATGGTGTAGTAGCATTTTGCCTGAGCGTTTGCTCGCGATTTGGAGAAGCGGTTTTGGTGTTTCAGCGTATTGTTTGGTTGCAGGGACGTGTCTAGCAGTGACCAAGGTCTATAGGGCGCGGATCAAATCCCACGGCAGCACCTTCAGAGGGTCCCTGCAAGGCCTGAGACCGCCTACGGGTCTGCATGCGGGTGGGTACAGTGGTATCCTTTACGATTTGATCTTGTTTGCAGGAGGTCGGCTACGATGGCCCCAGATCTAAACGCCGAGAAGGGAAAAGATCCATTGGAAGCATTCAAGGC
>ML783262.1:155150-173918 GCA_009831015.1 Picea engelmannii | reverse complement strand
TGTTACTTGTTGAAGAGATTATGCTATTGATTGAGATATAAGTTTGCCATCACTGTCTGAAACTTAGATCTCTGTTGTATTCATAGAACTGATCAAATTGTCTATGATTTGGAAATTGTTCTTGTTTTCTATTTATAGATATGCTGTCCATGCTCCTGATCTGAGTTGTCTTGTTTAAAATTTAAAAGAGACTATTGTTTTCATCTTTACCCTAGAAATCTAACACAAAGAAATGGTGAAGAATTTGGAGGTTATCTAACAATTTCAAGAAGTGGATGCACAGTTCCTCGATGTATTTGAACCATGCTTGCTACAAACAGAATACTCGTTGATGCTGCAGGATGAAGTTGATAAAGGCATGACCACGTGACCCTTCTAAAACTTTGTTTGCACACACTGCAGATAAGCCCAAATTAAAATAATGAAAAAATATAGATACCAAAACTGAATACTTGTAGATAGTGTTACAGCGAGCGAGTAGCTAGCTGTCCCTCCCACCAGTACAATGTAATAGTAGCTTCTTGCAGCTGCTTTCTTGCCTTACACACTTAAAACACAAATGGACTCGAAAAACAAATGGATTTGGATTTGACTGGTGGTATTATTGCAAGAAAAGGATAAGAGATGAAAAAAGGCAGGATGAAGACGGTGCATGTCGGTGATCTGTCTACCTCCAGTGTAATCTTGCCGCATGTCCGTACATCCTCTTGTCCATATCTCAAAAAACATTTACTGCTAGCATTGTAACCTGTCCCTGCATTTAATGGAAGGCATTATGTGTATTCATTGGATGCCCTACCTATTCTTCCCTCATATGCTCAATATTTGCGATCGGCAAATAGTTCAAAATCTTGGTAATAAACTCTATCCATCTCTGTGTCCTTGACAACCAAGATCTTCGCCTTCGAAAAATAATGCAGAGATACCGACACGGCTTCTCTCAATATACTCTTCTGAATCAACAACACATTGCTGTCAATGGCCCCCAGTATATGATTGGGGTTCTTGGTCTGGGACCAAACAGCTAAGTCCCTAGATATGTCTAGGGCCCCTGGACGTGTTCCAGGGTACCCATGTCTAAGGCATGGGTTGATCCTTGGTCTTATACCTTGGTGGATAAGACCCCAGATATGTTATGGGGCAACCTAGTCCTTGATCAGGTAGTTGTTGGTGTGTGACCCTCTTTGAAGGCGGGCATGACCACATGAGGGATGTATCCCATATGCAGTGATGATAAAGTTGACTGGTCACCTTGAGAAGTATATGGACAGGCGTAAACCTCTCCTAAACCCAGCACCCTTGGTTTTTGAGCTTGAGCTTGTTTGGGGGTTTGTATTTTGTTTTAGGGGTTAATATAAGAAATATTTAATTAATGTTAATTATAAATATATTTAATTAATATTTATATTAATTAAATGTATTATTTTTAATTATATTTCTTTTACCCCTGACCCTTGCCTAAAGGTATAAATAAGAACCCCTTCCCCCTTCACTCTTATTCATTCTTTCCTTCCTCCTCTTAGAAGTGGCGGATTGCTCTCCTTTGATCTGCGGCCTCCCTGTAACAGTCAACGGCCCCCTTGTGACAGTCAGCGACCCCCTTGTGACAGCCAGCGGCCTCTCTTGTTTGTGTGGCAGTGTCCTTGCATGTGTTAGTTGATGCTGTGTGAGTGTTGAAGGTACCATATCTTCTGTTGAAAGTGATGTTGTTGATGCCCTCATTGTCTGTGACCAGCCAGCCTTCTTCTACGACCAGCAATACCTTCCTAGAAGAAGCCTATCGTCCTCTTACTTAGAACAGATCTGGGATCTGGAAGGCCATGGCACCTTAGAGGGGTCGCTGAACCTGTACTACAGGCAGTCATCCCTCCTTCTAGCTGATTATTTTTTTGTGTGAGGGTTTCATGGTGGTTTGACAGTCCAATACTTCTCTTGACAGAGATCTGACCCTTGAGGCAGATCCATGACACATAAGACTTATCTGAGCATATTCTAGTGGCTTATTATCTCTCAGATGTGCTATGCTCCTCTTCTTCTTACAGAGGTAAGATTATCAAGAGGTTACTTACAGTTCAGATCTATAATTTGCTCATGCTCAGATTTGTTTCTTTATCCTGGAAACATCTATTGTTTATAATTTGTATCTAACTTCAATTTATGATTATAAGTAATTTTTAGTTCAGATCTGAACATCTTGATCACTCAGAAATTGTCTATGTGTCAAATCTATATTACTATTTGTGTTTAGATTTTATTTTTCAGATCTAACACTCTAGCATACTTAAAATTTGTTATCTGCTGTATATAATCAAAATTAATTTCTGATTCTGATCTGAGTGTTTTGCTCACCCAAAATTATTTAAGCATTAGATCTAATTGTTGTTCTTGTTCAGATCTAATTTTTGGTTCATGCATGCTTAGAATTTTGAAGTTTAGATCTGTATAAATTGAATGGGTTTACGCTGATTTTGTCCACAGAATTTTGAAAAAGGTAGATTCTTGTTTTCTTTACCTATTTCTAACATGGTTTCAGAGCTTAGGGCGTGGAAGGAGCTCAAGTGTGCAGACTTGAGCCTGCGTAGATCCTTATTTTTTGTTTTGCAGATCAGAAGTAAGCAATGTCCTCATTTGTGGATTTGAGAAAGGGAACAGGGTTTCCATAATGATAAGCTACAAGGTTTATTGTAAACCTTCACTCTCAATAACAATATTTTCATCCTAGACCTGAAATTTCTTGGGAAAAGGTAAATGTTTAACGCTCAATTATGCCTTTGGAAAGTATTTTGATTTATTGTCATTTCCCTAAATTCTAACATTTAGAAAATCACTAGAACAGATTGAACATTAAAGAAAGTTCAATCTCTCTAAAGTTAATTGAGCATTGTTAGTCAAGGTCCAAGGATAATACCTATCTCTACGTGCTAAGCATTGATCTTTCAAAAGAATTGGTGTAGAGACCTCGTCTAGCATGTATCCTAGCCAGCAGAAAGATACTCCTTGGAAACTGTTTTTGCATATCTAAACTTTTGAGTCACTAACAGACTTGGAAAGTTGTAAAGGATGTTAACTCTGCATCTATTTCGCAAGTGAGATCTGAATGACTGTGGCAATCTCTACTTGCGCCGAGTTTTTTTTTTACTCTTTATTTTGGCCTCTGCTTTAACAAAGCCCTTTTCACCACACCATGCTTCTCTCAGTTGAGACTACCTCTATGACAAGAAGATATCCATTACACATTTTATTTTGAACTGATTGATGTGGAGAGGATAGTGAAAGACTATCTTGTTTATTGTCTTGTACACTTGTGAGATGTAAATTTGGATGCCAAAGAAAACCCCTTTTGGATCTTTGGTGGAGTTACCAATACCAGTTAGGAGAATTTCCTTGTTAGGAAAATCTGGAGGCTAGGGCCCTTTTATTTGGTGAAATCCTTGGTTTTATAAAAGGGGGGGACTCCTAGTAAATCCTCTAGTTTACCCTTGATTATCTATTTGATTTTCAAGACTTTTCTCTTCTCATGTTTGACTGAAAATTAAAAGATAACTCTTGCCCTCTCTCACTTATGAGCTAGTTAGAGTTAGTTAAAAGTCTGATACAGAATGTTTGGGAATGTTTGGGAATGTAACCATCATCTTAATATCATAAGTGATAGGCTTAAGCTGTTATAATGTTATTGTTACAGCTGTTATAATGTTATTGTTACTAATGCTTGGTAAGTGCTCAGCTTTCTTTTAATAAGTTTTTGGTAAAATACAATAGCTTTGACAGAATCACAGGTAAAGAAATTTTAATAAGAAACTATGTAACTTTAGTAAATGACAACACCTAATGCACTTATTGGTCATCCATATGTTTTGTACTACAAATAGTACACAAGCTTTAAAGTTAATCACAATACATTGAGTGGTGGAAACTTGGAAATGACTTTGATATTTGGCTTTGAGGAAAACATGTGTGGACTGACTTTTGTAAGAACATAATTTGGACAATGCAGTCTTTGGCCTCATTCTTTAAGATGTATTGTTTGCATATGGATGAATAATGTTTTATCCACAGAACAGTAGGATAACCACTCAAGAATATTGGAATTACTTGAACTAACAGATTTATATCAAACATCTGCATACACAAAATAAGTCCTAGATAACTTGAGTTAGTAACAAGCTGCAAAGTTCAAGTATGTCTTAAGCCTAAGCAAGTTTCATGGATACTCCATTTACATTCATTCTTGTGACTACAAATAACAACAAGAGAGATATGTTTACCTTCCTGTCATCTTTATGTATCCATGTCTCAATGGAATACTGTCAAAATCTCATGTGTATTTTTGTTATATGACCAAGGAAGCTGTGATCTCTGCACATACTTATTTTTTATGTAAGCTAGGTCTTTCTCTCTGGTTTGGAAACCTAGCTCTCTGTTGGTCTTTTATCTCTGATATGAAAGACAACATGTAACCTTAGGTTATTTGCTTGGTTAAAGAGTCCAACAAATTATCTTGGTAGTTGGAGTATTTTTCTTCGTTTTGGGAACCCTACAAATATCTCTTTTCGAGAATCCTTAGATTGTAATTGAGCCATTATCCTTGGCACAAGAGCTCAAGAAGTCTAACTCAGTTTTTCATATTGAACTTGGTACTGGCACCAAGAACATCTTGAAGAGATATGACATTAGAACAGAGTCAAAAGTTCTTATAGGTTTAGAGGGAGCCAATTTGCAAATGACAGAGAGGCAGAGTTTTTATGAGACTCGAAGGGAGCAGTCCATGCACATGAGTTAGTCCTTGTCCTACAACAAAAATGGCAGCTTAGTAGAATCAAGGGATACTATCGGTTTATTTTAAAGAAATTTTCTATTAAAAAGAAACCAGTCTGGTATCGGGAAATACTAAAGGAAACAGAAAAGCATTCAGCACCTAAGGGGCACTTTCAAAGAAAGCAAGAAACCAGATAAGTACTCTGGCCTTATAGCTAAATTGAATCTTGTGTTTGATTCAGAACCTTCCACATTTGAAGTGTGGGAAGATGCTATGATAGAAAAATATTGAAGAATGATGTATGGTCAGTGTTTCAAAGACCTCGTGACAAATCAGTGGTAACCTCCAATGGCCTTGTAAGATAAAGATTACAACAAATGGTTGTATTGAGGTTAAATTTGTGACTGATGAAAGAAGGAATTATCTATAACAAGATCCTTACTTCCATCAGGATCTTTTGTCGCAGTTTTTTATTTGGAAACTTCATCTGATAGATGTTAAGATTTCTTCTTAACAGTGAAGTTAAGCAAGAGGCTATCCATGGAAAAGAATCCCATGGATTATAACAAGCTCTGAGAGCTCGATATGAAAGTATTGACAATCTCTCTACAAAGTCTTGGGTTCACCAATAGTTTTATCTTTATATAAAAATTGTCCAAAATCTTCATGTTATCTTAGGATGATTTGTTCCTTACAAGAAAGGAAATTCTTTTTTAGCTCAGACTAAGAGGGAGCTCTTCAACAAAAGTTGAAATGAAAGACTTTGGCCATTTACATTACTTTCTAAGCTTAGAGGTGTGGCAAAAACCGGGTGCGATGCTTCTCTCACAAGAGCAAATACGCAATTGATATGCTCTGCTATTTTTGGCATGATGAACTGTAAGTCCATGACCACACAAATGATCTCTAACCTAAAGAAAATACAAGATCAGGTTACTGGTTCAAAACCAGAAAACCCCACTGTATTTCGACAAATCATTGGGTCATGGGTCATTGATGTACCTCGTACATACTAAACTGGACATTTGTTATGCGAAAAATGTCCTCAACAAGTTCATGTGTATATATACATATGATTGTTGTTAAGCATACTCTGAGATATGTTCGGGGAACTATAGCTTTTGGTCTCAAATACACTTCCAGTGAAGGTGTAATGCTTCATGAATTACAGATTCAGATTGGATGGGCAGTACAGTGGATCGGAAGAGCACTTCCATATATTGTTTCAGTTTGGGTTCAGCAATGATTTCCTGGTCCAGCAGGAAATAGGGCTCCATAGCCCAGAGCACTGCAGAAGCAGAATACTTCGTTGCAAGTGCTACTAGCAGAGAAGCAGTGTGGCTTAGGAAGCTACTTTCAGACTTGTTCAGTGCAGAGCTAGAACCCACAGTCATTCACTATGACAACCAGAGTTGTATAAAACTCTTCGAGAATCTAGTGTTTCACGACAGGTCAAAACACATTGAGATGAGAGATCACTATGTCCGGGACATGGTGCAAAAGAACATTCTCAGTATTCAGTATATTTCGACGCAGAATGGATGACAGATATTTTGACCAAGCCACTGTCCCTGACAAAGTTTGTATACTTTCGTGACAAGCTTGGTGTAGCTAAGAATGCCTCTCTTGTTGAGAGGGAGTGTTGAATTTAAAGCAACTGCAAGAGCCATTCTTCGGGAGGATGGCAAAGACCCTAGCTGAGATCTAGGGCCCCTAGTGCACTCCTGGGGTTCTTGATCTGGGACCAAACAGTCAAAGCCATGGCAAAAGTCCCTTGTAAGGGCCCCAAGTAGATAACTAGAGTTCTTGGTCTGGGACCAAGCAGCAAAAGACCCTTGTAAGGGCCCCCAGTAGATAACTGTGGTTCTTGGTCTGGGACCAAGCAACAAAAGACCCTTGTAAGGGCCCCCAGTAGAAAACTGGGGTTTTTGGTCTGGGACCAAGCAGTAAAAACCCTTGAGAGGGCCCCCAGTAGATAACTGGGGTTCTTGGTCTAGGACCAAGCAGTAAAGTTCCTTGAGAGGGCCCCCAGTATATGACTGGGGTTCTTGGTCTGGAACCAAACAGTTAAGTCCCTAGATATGTCTAAGGCCCCTGGACGTGTTTCAGGGTACCCATGTCTAAGGCATGGGTTGATCATTGGTCTTATACCTTGGTGGATAAGACCCCAGATATGTTCTGGGGCAACCTGGTCCTTAATCAAGTAGTTGTTGGTGTGTGACCCTCTTTGAAGGCGGGCATGACCACATGAGGGATGTATCCCATATGCAGTGATGATAAAGTTGACTGGTCACCTTGAGAACTATATGGACATGTGTAAACCTCTCCTAAACCCAACACCCTTGGTTTTTGAGCTTGAGCTTGTTTGGGGGTTTATATTTTGTTTGAGGGGTTAATATAAGAAATATTTAATTAATGTTAATTATAAATATATTTATATTAATTAAATGTATTATTTTTAATTATATTTCTTTTACCCCTAACCCTTGCCTAAAGGTATAAATAAGAACCCCTTCCCCCTTCACTCTTATTCATTCTTTCCTTCCTCCTCTTAGAAGTGGTGGATTGCTCTCCTTTGATCTGCAACCTCCCTGTAACAGTCAGCGGCCCCCTTGTGACAGCCAACGACCCCCTTTGTGATAGCCAATGGCCTCTCTTATTTGGGTGGCAGTGTCCTTGCATGAGTTAGTTGATGTTGTGTGAGTGTTGAAGGTACCATATCTTCTGCTGAAAGTGATGTTGCTGCCCTCATTGTCTGTGACCAACCAACCTTCTACTACCAGCAATACCTTCCTAGAAGCCTGCCGTCCTCTTACTTAGAACAGATCTAAGATCTGGAAGGCCACAACACCTTAGAGGGGTAGCTGAACCTGTACTATAGACAATCGTCCCTCCTTCTGGCTGATTATTTTTTTGTGTGAGGGTTTGAGGTTTTTGGGTGTGAGGGTTTCATGGTGGTTTGACAGTCCAATACTTCTCTTGACAGAGATCTGACCCTTGAGGCAGATCCATGACACATGAGACTTATCTAAGCATATTCTAGTGGCTTATTATCACTCAAGTGTGCTATGCTCCTCTTCTTCTTACAGAGGTAAGATTATCAAGAGGTAAGTTACTTACAGCTCAGATCTATAATTTGCTCATGCTCAAATTTGTTTATTTCTCCTGGATCCATCTACTGTTTATAATTTGGATCTAACTTTAGTTTATGATTATAAGTAATTTCTAGTTCAGATCTGAACATCTTGATCACTCGAAAATTGTCTATGTTTCAAATCTATATTACTATTTGTGTTTAGATTTTATTTTTCAGATCTAACACTCTAGCATACGTAGAATTTGAATGGGTTTATGCTAATTTTGTCCACAAAATTTTGAAAAAGGTAGATTCTTGTTTTCTTTACCAATTTCTAACAAGAGGAAACAATGCATCGTTGTTGCTCTTGTTTTGCTTCCAAGTTTGGTCCTAGTTTTTGATTGATTTTGAATTTCCTTTTCTATTTAACAATTGGGTTCGTTTTTCCTTCTAGCTCAACTTCCTATCGAATCAAGGTAGGCAACACTCTCCATCCACAATCGAGTGAAGATCTATGGGATGACCTAGGAGGTCTCTCTTTGGTTACCCTCTTTGGTTATCCTCTTTGGGTGGGAAGATGATATCCTGGTTTTGAAACCTTTCCCCCATTTTCAACATTTTCTCTCATTCCCTCATAACAGCTTCCCCTCTATCACTAGTGTCACTTATCCTTGGGCCAAAATGTTCAATTCCAATGGTGAACTTCGACTGGAATCTAGCAAACATGGGGTTAAAAGGAGAACCATGTTCAAGTATGCCTAGGAAACCTTGACCTCATAGCACCTTTGTCATATCACTCGAGCTCAAGCCACTGCAATGAATGCATCATCCAACTATCAACATCCCTTTCCTACTTTCCTCAAGGAGGAGGTTGTGCACAAAAAGAATTTGGTCATGCAAAAACTAAGGAAAATGACCAACAAACAAGTTAAGGCAAAGTTTCTAGATTAGATTTCAAACACAAGTTTCTCTCTCTCCAAAGAAACGAAGATTTCAAGTTATCAAAGCTTTACTTGCTAAACAAATATTTCATAACACAGGTTGTGGAAAAAAGAGGTCAACATCAATAAGCATTTCTCCACAAACTAGATTTAAACAATTTTTGGAGAGGTGTATGACATTGACATCAACTAAATTTAAGCAGTTTGTGGAGAAGTGTAAGACATTGACATCAACTAGATTTAAGAAGTTTGTGGAGAAATGTATGACATTTACATCATAGTGACAAACCCAAAGGATGTCGAACACAACCCAATGGTAGCAACAAAACCTATTGGGGAGTTTGAAGGTACACCTTCCAACCTCATCCCAATTGATGAAAATTTGAGAAAAAGGAAAATACTCACCAAGAACAAAAGAAAGCATATGTACTCCTAGATTAGCAACACTTGCTCTATTTTGTTAGCTTTACAGATAGGAACTAGGCTTCCCATTTTGGTTTTGTCAATCTAGTCAACTATCTCTTATGTTGTAATTAGTAGTTATCTAAGCCATGCTACCATTAGGGATTCATATTGAAAGAATTTTCTTGCAATCTAGATAAGAAAAACACTAATATTTTGACTTATTGTGATCTTGGTTTCGTTAGAGGCAAGCCACAATTTGTCTTCACTATATTTTATTTTGTACTCTACTAATAGAAATTTCAACTAGCTTTTATATATATATATATATATATATATATATATATATATATTAAGATCACTATATTTTATTTTGTACTTTACTAATAGAAATTTCAGTTAGTATATATATATATATATATATATATATTTTAAGATCACTATATTTTATTTTGTACTTTACTAATAGAAATTTCAGTTAGTATATATATATATATAAGGTCACAGCCAAGCCACACCAAATTAGTGTATGAGACCCCTTGTTTATGGGACAATTTGACTAGTAAAGTTTACCAAAGATATACATACCCTACCCCCTCTAAATTTGAACTTGTGACCTACCCCCTCTAAATTTGAACTTGTGACCTCTTAAGAGAAAAGATAAAACATGTTTTTAACCATTAGGCCCACTTAGATTATATATATATATATATATATATATATATATATATATATATAGAGAGAGAGAGAGTATTTTTCAAATATAATGAAAGCTCTAAAAAATTAAGTTAAATTAAGTGAAATTCATTTAATATGTTTTATTGATAAAGCTTTGTAAGATAATAAAATTTGTGATCAAGTCTTGATAATTTGCAATGAGAAGTTGGAGGGTTTCTTCAGGGAGTTAATCCAAGGCAAGGGTAATCTATGGGAAGTACAATTTGACATATTTTATGGATTCAGGTTCTTATCCCGTGTAATGATCTGGATGAGATCTCCAATGCAAGGGTGCAATGCAAGGGAATTCACCCCATGCAGTAAATTCCTCTAATGGTACCTCTGGATCTAGCATTGGGAGCAATCGGCTCTTCAGTTAGTAGAAAGGATGGTATCGGCTTGGTATAATAATTACAATAACATTATAAACATGTTGAACCGCATTTCTCTAGACACAACTAGACCATGACATGTTTCATTTTTTCCATCACTAAGTTATAAATTACACTTGGTTTCTGTAAATGCAACAACCACAAATTTACAATGCAATTTGATTGCCAACACATTCAAAAAAACACACCAAACATTGACCGTTATGATCGTAATAGCAATAGAAACATAAAAACATAAACTTAAAGACAAATTATAAATAACCCTTTAGAGAAATAACCTTCATGATAAACTATTAATTTACCAATTTTAGTTGTTGAGCAACTCTTTCTAAGCAGGCTCAACTAACTGCTGAGAGCCGCATCGTATTCTCTGGTTCCTGTACCCTCTCTGCTAATCTCAGACCAGCGTAAACGCCTTAACAGGCACACAAATATTTAAGTACTTACTGGCAAAATCTGCCCGTCCGAAAAGAAAAAGCAAACAACAGCGCACACGGTGACTAACACTGTTAAAGCAGATATCCGAAAGAGAACACTATTACTAAAATCTAACAAACAGCATTCTCACATGACGTTAGTGCCAAGAATAACAGACCATATGAAGCAGTGAGAAACTCCAGGACTAAGTAGACAAAACCCCAAAACAGAAGACACATTTAACAATTCATATTCCCCCTTTTTCTTCTTCCCGGGGTTACATAAACCGAGCAAATATAAAGTTTGTTATCAAAATTCCAACCTGCTACCTATCTCCATTTTAGAAAATGGAAGAAAAAAAAAAAAAACCTTTCTGAAGCGCAGGGCATTACTTTCAACGGAAAATTTAGAAAATTTCTGAAAATACACTCCGTCTATACACTTTTCAGAAGATTTTTCATCAAAGCACCCACGAAAAAACTAACAATCAATTCTGCGTCTTGTGTTTGCAGTAGTGGGTTTCAACGAAACAACAAAATGTTAATAACGGGGGCGGAAGCGACCAAGTGAGGGGCAAAACAAATTTGATAAAGAGACGTATGGTGGTGTGAAAACACACCATTGGTACTGATCGTTTATGCCCTCTCTCCACGGATGCGGCGAGCGAGCTGGATGTCTTTGGGCATGATGGTGACCCTCTTGGCGTGGATGGCGCAGAGATTGGTATCCTCAAAGAGCCCAACCAGATATGCCTCCGCCGCTTCTTGCAATGCAGACACAGCTGAC
Source organism: Picea engelmannii (assembly GCA_009831015.1). Taxonomy (NCBI): domain Eukaryota; kingdom Viridiplantae; phylum Streptophyta; class Pinopsida; order Pinales; family Pinaceae; genus Picea; species Picea engelmannii. The sequence goes on along the minus strand of ML783262.1, from coordinate 162,431 downwards.
GACTGGAACCTCAAATCCGTCTTGAAGTCCTGGGCGATCTCCCTCACCAAGCGCTGGAATGGCAGCTTCCTGATCAACAGCTCGGTGCTCTTCTGGTACTTCCGGATTTCACGGAGGGCAACGGTGCCAGGCCTGAATCTGTGAGGCTTCTTCACTCCTCCCGTTGCTGGAGCAGACTTCCGAGCCGCCTTCGTTGCCAGCTGCTTCCTCGGCGCCTTCCCGCCTGTTGATTTACGAGCTGTCTGCTTTGTTCTCGCCATTTCTCTTTCTGTTTTTCTGCTCTCCAAATCCAACCACAACAGCAATGATGTCGAAGCCCTTTCACCGCTTTCCCTATTTATTCACAACCGCACAAGTCTCGTTAATTAATTATTTTTTTATTTCAAATTTCGCGCCAACACGTCTCTACCGTCCGATTTTCACACCGAATCGATGGCTGCGCGTGATCCTCCCCTCCTATCACACGGATCGCTACAGCCTTCGCCCCGTATTACATGACACGATATGTCTATTTTTTTATTTTTTTTAAGAAAGTTCTCTATATTATGTCACTTCGATTTCAGTTATTTATTAATTTGTCTTGTGGTACAGGATTTATTCATTTTTATTTACCTTTCTCTCTTCAATACATGGAGGCACTTTATGTATGTGATACATGGTGGTGCATGTCTAGGGGCGCTTCGAGCACTATGACTATGCATTTTTTGGAAGTAGAAAAAAGTTTTCAAAGAAGTTTTGTTATCCCCTTAAGTACAAGGATTATCATGCTTATCCCCTTAAGTAGAAGAGTTAAGTTTTGAAGTGGTTCCACCAAATTTATTAGTCAAAGTTTTGGTCATTATTTGAAATCACTGCATCATAGCTCTCACATGTTTAATAAATACATGTTCTTGATCCACTCTCAGGAGGAGGTGGTGGTGGATGAGGCAAAGGATTATCACAACTAATCGCTTAAGTAGAAGAGCTAATTTTCTAAGGGGTTCCACCACGTTTACTGGTAAAGGTCTTAGTCATTTTTTGAATTGACTACATCATATTTCTCACATTTTTAATAGATACATGTTCTTGATCGCCACTTTGAGGAGGAGGTGGTGGTGAAGGAGGCAAAGGATTTTCATTCCTCCTAATCTTCACCATCAAGTCTCTATCAACAAACACAAAGTATAATAGTTTCTTCATCAAAAACATTCTCAACAAGACGTTTCTCTAAACAAGCAAGTACACCCAAGGCCTTGGTGTTGGAACTTGCTATGATACCACATGTAGTGCTCCTTTGCACTAACTCTATGAAATTCCTCAAAACATCAAGTCTAAAAGGTAGAAGACATCCATTTTTTTTTGCCCAATACATGTTAATTATCAATCATTCATTTACTAAGAAAAGAGAACGCCCACACACATATTGAATATACATCATGCCTAAGCCACCCTAGATAATTATAGCCCTTGAACAATGATGTAATTCCTAACTAGATTGGTATCCTCACATTGCTAATCATTTTGAGACACACTCATTCACATGAGATTCTCTTATGGTTGGTTTATACACAAATACAACTAAGAGCTGACTAGTTTCTTGTCTATTTCATTCTTCGATATATCCAATCCTTGGTTCAACTCAATTACTTAATGAGCTATTGTTATGATCCAATGCCTTAAGAATGTTAAAAAGTCAATGAATACACTCCACTTCGAGGGGGAAACCTCCTTTTAGGATATATCCAATTCAAAATGCAATATGTTAAGAACTAAATATCAAAATAGCATAAAAGCCTCAGAATAAGAACTCAACGCCTTGACAAAGAGAGAAATTCAGATAATAAGCCTCTTCGAGGGGGAAACCTCCTTATACATCATATGAATTCACAATTACAAGATGATTCCAAATGAAAATGTCTCCTTGGTATATATAGGAGACTAGGAGGTACAATTACAACTAATGGACCCAAGCCGACATAAATAAAATAACAACACTAATGTAATATGCCCCAATTAAGGGGTAATGTGCCACTATTTAAGACTTAACACAATATGAGATGAGATAAGATGATCTTCATACTAGGTCTTCTTGGTATATATATATATATATAGGAGACAAAGGGTACAATTATAATGAAGTGTTCTCGCCTACATACCAATATAACACTAGAAATGTAATAATTCAGTATCTAGGGCTTAATAATGGGTTTTATACATAATACGGGGTTTTGTCTAGGGCTTAACATGCCCCTCCCATTCAAACAAGTGTTGTCCTCAACACTTGACTAAATGTGGGTTGTTTATGCATGAAGAACTCATCTTCCCATGCCACCTCTTCCATTGGTATGTTCTTCCATTTGATGAGCTACTCAGTAATTACTCGATTCTCAGTTGCTTAATCCTTGTTTCGAGGATTGTTTATGGTTCTACTATGATTTTTCCTTCTTCATTAATCTCTGGTAAAATAGTTTGGACTGACATATTGTTGTTGATTACCTTCTTTAAGCAAGAAACATGGAAGACTCGATGTACACGTGAAGATAGAGACAACTCCAATTTGTAAGCCATACGTCCAATCCTTTGCAAAACCTTATAGGGGGCATAATATTTGAGTGCTAACTGATTGTCTTTCTTTTGTTGCTTGAAGGACATCTATTTATATGGTTGTAGCCTCATAAATACCCAATCACCCACTTCAAATTCCCTTTCGCTATGATGTTGATCGACTTGTTGTTTCATCCTATTGTGTGCCATAACCAAGTTGTCCTTCAATAGTTTGAGAACCTCTTGTTGGTGCCCTATGTTTTCTTCCATAACTTGAACATTTGCAATCCATTTCAAGGGTGATGTGATGGATGAAGGAAGATATCCATAAAGTGCCAAAAATGGGGACATTTTTTTATGAAGTATGGAATAATGTGTTGTACCACCATTATGCCGAGGCCAACCACTTGACCCATTCTATATGTTTATCACATGCAAAGCAATGAAGATATCCTTCTAGACATGTATTCACAAACTTAGTTTTCCCATCGTATTGAGGATGGTAAGATGAGTTTTGAGCTGATTGAGTACCCAAACAAGAAAATACTTCAGTGCAAAAATTTCCAGTGAAAATCATATCTATGTCAGTTACAATAATCTTGGGGACTCCATGTAGCTTTGAATTGTTTCCATGAATGTTGTGGCTATTGTACTTGCTTTAAAAGGATGAGAAAGAGAGAGAAAATGGGCATACTTTGTCAGTCAATCCACTACTACCATGATGGTAGTTTTTCCTTTATATTTGGGTAAACTTGTAATAAAACCCACTGAAACTTCTTCCCAACATTGACTTGGCGTAATTAATGGTTGTAGAAGACCTGACATCTTGATTGTCTCTCCCTTATTATGTTGGTAGACCACACATTCTGACACAAACTTTTGAATATCAGTTTTAAGACCTTCCCAGAAAAAATTCTTCTTGATCCTATGGTATGTTTTGAAAAATCTTGAATGTCCTCCTAAAGGAGAAGTGCGCAACCAACATTGACTTGGTGTAATTAATGGTTGTAGGAGACCTGACATCTTGATTGTCTCTCCCTTATTATGTTGGTAGACCGCACATTGTGACACAAACTTTTGAATATCAGTTTTAAGACCTTCCTAGAAAAAATTCTTCTTGATCCCATGGTATGTTTTGAAAAATCTCAAATGTCCTCCTAAAGGAGAAGTGTGCAATTCCAGACGGACCTTATGTTTGAGTTGGGAATTCTTACATAAATATAGGTGATCGTGATACCATATCAAGTCATTCTTCCATACAAAATTATCCACTGAACTAGGGTCCTCTTGTAGTTTTTGAATGATTTTGCATACCTCTTGATCTTGCTTCCATTCTATCCTTACTTCTTCCACCCAATCACATTGTGAAATAGAAATAAAACATATTGAACCTTCTATTTCTTCTTCTTTCCTTGAAAGGGCATCTGCCACAACATTATTTTTTCCTTTTTTGTAGATAACTTCAAAGTCATAACCTAGCATCTTTGTAACCCCTTTCATTTATCTTCTGAAGATAATCGTTGCTCCAAGAAGTACTTCAAATTATCATGATCTATTTTTACTTTGAAGTGTCTTCCTATTAGGTAAGGGCGCCATTTCTTAACTACATGTAGTATGGCCAACATTTCTTTTTCATAAGTGGGTTTGAGTAAGTTTTTTCCTTTAAGTTGGTTGCTTTCAAAGGCAGGGGGCCTTCCTTCTTGCATTAAAACTACACCAATGCCATGGCCCGAGTCATCACACTCCACAAAAATTGTTTTTGTGGAATCGGGTGTGGCCAAGACAAGAGTTGTACACATAGCTTCCTTAAGTTTTTCAAAATCTTTGGTTGTTGCTTGAGTCCAGAAAAATGCTTCCTTCTTTAATAATGTTGTGAGAAGTGCTGCTATTTGACCATAGTTCTTGACAAACTTGTGGTAATATCCTATAAATCCTAAATCCTACAAATCCTCTAATCTTCTTCAAGGTTTTGGGAATTGGTCATTCCCTCATAGCTTTAATTTTGTTAGGGTCCACTTTTACACCTTCATGAGATACAATATGACCCAAATATTCCACTTCTTGAACCCCAAAGGGACATTATGAAGGCTTTGTATAAAGTTGTTGCTCTTCCAATAGTTGTAATACTCTGTCAACATGTTGTACATGCTCTTCCAATAGTTGTAATACTTTGTCAACATGTTGTACATGCTCTTCCCAAGATTTCTTGTAGATTAGTATGTCATAAAAAAGTACTAACACAAATTTTCTAAGGAAGGGCCTGAAAATAGAATTCATCAAGCTTTGAAATGATCAAGGTGCATTAGTAAGTCCAAATGACATAACCAAAAACTCATAAGACCTTCATATGTTCTAAAAGTTTTTTGGGGAATATCTTCCTACCTTATTCTGATTTGATGATATCTTGAACGAAGATCCAACTTAGTGAAGAAAATTGCTCCATGTAATTCATCTAATAATTTATCAATGAAAGGAATACAAAACTTATCTTTCATGATCATTTTATTGAGCTATCTATAATCTGGACACATCTGCCATGAACCATCATTTTTTCCTAACCATCACCACTCGTGAAGAAAGAGAGCTCTGGCTAGGTTGAATGATGTCGACCTCTAACATTTCTTGGATCATACACTCAATCTCACTCTTTTGTGCATATGAATACATGTAAGGCCTAGTGTTAGGTGGTACACTTCTTGGTTGCAAATGAATAGCATGGTCATGATCTTGAGTAGGTGGAAGACCCTTAGACGTTTCTCCAAATACCTTGGAATGATTGTTGATAAATATTTGGAGATCCAATGGAGCAGAGGATATATATGTTTGGACATCTAATGAGCATAATTGTGCAATTACACCATGGTGTCCCTTTTTGAGTAATTTTGTCATGCTATTAGAGTTTATGACCTTAGAGGGTTTCCCTTGGATACCTCTAAGCTCAAGTTCCTTGCCTTGTAAGGAAAATATCATGAAAAGATCTTCAAAAATAAGAGCCATTGTTCCCAATGATTGAAACCATTGTACCCCTAATACAACATCATCACCACCCATTTAGATGGAAATCATGGGGTTATCCAAAAAATACTCCCCCATATTGAGCTCAATATTATGGCACTTCCTAGCCACCCGGGGGGCAACTCAATTGGCAAGTGTTGTGATATGAAGTTCCATGAGGTTTCGAGTTCAAATCCCCTCGGCTTACCCTGTGTGTCGCGTAAGGGGCATTGTGGGCACACCTGGAGGTTATAGTGGTAGCAATTGGATAATATGACCACGTGTAACGCGAGTACGTGCCCAACTAGTTGTTGATTCCACCAGACATAGTATATATATATTATCGCACTTTCTAGAACAATTTATGGTACCTCCATCTGCAACCATTACTTGAAACTCTGGTGCTGGAAATACAAAGCAATTGATATCTTTTGCTAATTTCTAATTGATGAAGTTATGGGTACTACCATAATCAATCAACATTGTTACCTTTTTTTCTTTTTGATGTATCCTTGTATCTTGAGGGTTTGTGAAGTATTGATGTCAGCCAATGTGTAACACCCTGTTTCCCCCAGTCTGTAAAAATAACGATATTGGCCAAGAACTATGGCAAACTCAAAGATTGTGAATGTTTGATTTAATGGACCTTTGTATAAAGGGTCCGAGGAATGTAAATGATGTATGAATATATGTTGTATAACTGTTGAGAGGGGGATGTGTTGAAAAGAGACCACGATGACTGATGAGAGGTGGTGGAAGGGGCCAGGAGTGGCTGCGTTAACTTCCACCGAACCAAAACCGTACTGGTTTGTACGTGCTCGGGAAAACCAAAGCTCACTCTCAGACCCCGAAATGAATTACCTGCCCGGATGGTAGGTGGGGAGGCTCCTCAAGAGTAAATAAGGGGATGGGGTGAACTGCCCATCTGTAGAAGCTCTCAGACCTGACCATCGAACAAGGAATTTTGTGCCACACGCAACCTCGTAGGAGGAAAGAAGTGTGGAAGGAGGGGGAGAGTGGAGCATACAGATATAGACACACACACACACACACACACGCGACAAAAACCGCGAAAGGAGAACCAGAGGAACTCCGGGGAAATACAATGAATCATGAACAGAGGAGAAGGAGAGTAACCTTCATCTTGGACTTCCAACGAGCGGGAAGTAAGAGACTAAGTCTTAAAGCATTGTGGTCTAGCTCGGGGGTGGCTAGTGGTAAATCCATTTGGAGTCGTTGAGCCTACGGTTGGGTGGAAACGAGCACCCCTCTCAGCAGTTGCATTACACCTGGTGTTTTCTGATAAGTATTTATGTCCTGTAGTTCAAATTGAATGTTCCTAGAATGCATGTTCATGGTTGTACACTCATGAATGGTTTCTGTATAGAAATGTTGCCTGGTGTGTTTGATCGGAAAAGGCGAATGCACGCTTATACTTGTATGGCCATATTCGGTCCATATATATATATAGAACAAGCCCAGATTCTGAGTCCGTTCTCGGGAGATTTGTCCCATTTACTTGACTCACGCGATGTTTTGGTTGGATTTCCCCGAAGGCACCTCCTTCTGGGAAAGTTCCCTCACTAGTCCAGAGCCGGAGTGAGTTCCTTGAAAGGACTACTGTTTAAGTAAAATATCTAAGCTTACCTCGCCCCTGTCACAGAGTTCATAACTCGATAAGTTAAGAAGGCCTTTCAGTCATGTCCCCAAGCCTGGTGATAATTACCCAAGAATCTGTTGAAGGATTTGATGGCCTAAGTTTGG
>ML783262.1:115607-127521 GCA_009831015.1 Picea engelmannii | reverse complement strand
TGAAGGAAATCTAACGTGTGTTAGCTTTCCTTCTTGCACAGGAATGAGCGCATCTCAAACAACATCACCCCACTGCGGAGGAAAGCTAGCACATGCTAGCTTTCCTTCTTACACAGGCACAAGCGCATCTCGAACAACATCATCCCATTGTGGAGTAAATCTAGCACGTGCTAGCTTTCCTTCTTGCACAAGTATGAGCGCATTTCAAGCAACATCATCCCACTATAGAGGAAAGCTAGCATGTGCTAGCTTTCCTTCTTGCACAGTCACGAGCACATCTCGAACAACATCATCTCACTATTGAGGAAAGCTAGCACATGCTATCTTTCCTTCTTGCACAGGCACCAACACATCTCAAACATCATTTGAAACAACATCATCCCACTATGGATGAAAGCTAGCGGATCTAGCTTTCCTTCTTGCACGAACACAAGCACATTTCAAATAACATCATTCCAATATGGAGGAAATCTAGCATGTGCTAGCTTTCCTTTTTCCATAATCACAAGCACAACTCAAACAAGATCATTCCACTATGGATGAAAGCTAGTGCAATGATTTAAAACAATCTTGGAGGCATTTTGGAAGGTCGAGGAGGACAAATAAATAGCAAAAATTATGTAATTTTCCCTGAGTACCCCAATAGGAACCCTGCTCGAAATTGCAATACTCTAAGCTTCACTATTGAGCTGAACTAGAAATCTTTGCAGTACCTTGGAGTCCTTATTACCCTCAAATTACTCACTGCCATGGACCCTCGTTCTTGAAAAAAGAATAGAAAAGACAACTTGGGGATTAAACTATTTAAGCCCTCATGGGAGATTAACCCTCATCAAGTCAATGCTTTCAACTCTCCTTATATATCTATTCTTTTTTAAGTGCCCCCCAAAGGGGTTCTTAAAGATTTGGGAAGCTCCTTAGAACATCTTTATGGAATGGTAGAAATAAAGATGATAAAAAACATTGCTAGTTGGTTGGGCCAGATCTTACTTCCACTTACTTCTAGTGGATTGGGAATTAGAGACTCTGAGATCGCTAACAAAGCGTTAGAAACAAAATTCCTTTGTTCACCGGAAAGAGGTATCAGAAAGAAGAATCCTTTGGTTCAAAGGAGAGAGGATGCTTGAAATATCTCACTCCAGTGATCATATCCCATGACATCTGTCTTGTACATCTCTCTGCGACAAAAGTATGTCCAGTACATCTCTCTGCCACAAAATTCAAAGCTTCAAATGACCCCTCTAAGGGTGGATAAAATTTCTACCTATAGTAGATCCTATGAGTCTTGTGCATTGCTTTTTTCATATAACAGTTTAGTGACCATGACACATCTATCAGTGTATTTCGACATTCAATTGGTATGGTTCACGTTGTATGTGAGAGCTTTGTAATGATTTCCTCAACCAACTTCAGATGGAGATGGGAAAAACGAGAATCTTTTACTAAAAAAGGGGCCAACTTGATATAGGCGTGGCCAGTGTATTTGTCTTTTGTATAAATTGATATAAATATTCCATGTTACTATTAAAAAAAAAGAGCCAAATCTCTTCTTAGGGAGATGGAAGACACCAGGTTACAACAAATTAGCATATATTCAATTCTGCTCTATGGTCAAATTTCTAAGAACATGTGAGGTGGATATGGTCACTGACACTATGGACAGAAGTGCAACAAAAAGCATTGCCATTAACATCAGCAGTGACAGTGAAGCTGATATTCAAGTATCCCCTCATGTTTTGTTTACTACATCTTGATGTATGGCGAAAATGTAATAGTTGTGTCTCTCAATAGAAAATGATTTAGTCGTAAAAGAAGTTATTGGGTTTTCATCACAAAGGCTACAATTTTTTGTATCTTATGGCTGAGAGGAATAGGCCATAAATTTCTGAAGAAAAATTATAGTCTTCAGCCATGTTGTATATGTAACTATTTAAATCATTAATACAGATGTTTCTGCTAGAAAAAGTGTAGAGACGATAATATGGTTATCCCTACCTTGTCCATCAAGTTGTGGTCTAGAGGTAAGTTGGAGTGCTTGCCATAAATAATCTCATAAGCCACATTAGATGGTGGAGATTTATATTAAAATACAAGTTGTAATGGTGGCTCTTCATTGAGCATCAAGGAATACAAGTTATGTCATCCTTGGACACAACATCAGTAGGTTGTCTTAGAATATCTCTGCTCTATGTATAAACTCGTATGTCCCTGTTGTAAGCATAAATTCGTGTGTCTATGCTCTGTGAGTAAAATTTAAAACTTTGTAAATTGCCATCCCTCGCTTAATCCTTTTTTATTCCTCCGAGGATCAATTGAATGATGTGTAACTTTGTATGATCTAAAGAGGGTAAGCATTCATCACTAATTTGGTCATTTCTTGAAAACGATTGCTCAGAGTGGTAACTCCATACCTTCGTTTGCTCCCGTTTTTGGATTGGAGTCATCTGAAATTTTACAAAACAAAATTTGGTTAACAAAACCAATAATTAAATTGGTTAGAATTAAAATAACAGAGCAACGAGTTGTTGTAAACTTCATGCGCCTGGGAATTTATGCTCACAGGGTTTGAGCACTCAATGTCATTTTCATTTGTTGGTTCTATTTTATTTGAGCGCATTAATAAAAGTATGGACAACTTCTGTTGTCATCAAAACCTCATTTCCTCACTCCTCGTGCATTCAAATGTTAATAAAACTAGTGTTTTGTCAGGAAACTTGTTTTTCGCTGATAGTTGGTCATGAGCCTTTGCTGATTTTTATTCTATCTTGGCCTTTCTTGTAAGAGAATATTTTCGATTTTGGAAACTAGTGTTTTGTGAGAAAAAATTTCACTGAGAGAGTTGGTATGAGCCATTGCTACTTCCATCCTATCTTGGTTTCCCTCTGTAAGGGAAGACTTTGGATTTTGAAATCATTTTTTATTTAAAATATGCAATATCTATATTGAAGGGAAAAAATAGGTAAACAAACGAGTATTGCGAACATTATTTTGTAAATGCAAGACCCCCCAAAAGGTAAAGACAAATCTATGTTGTTGTTAGAAACATGATTGTGTCAGAAACATATGAATACATTTACTTGTTGGGTTTTCAAGATCTGGCTATGTCGGTCGATATTCCAACTTTAAGGTAATATCCTTGCAAAGTTATTCATGAACTTGAATTCAAGTTTGACATTATAATGTTTGTTTTTCAATTGAAGATGAAAAAATATTTCAAATTTCACTTTACCTAGAATCTAACAAGTTTGCTTCTAAATTGTCAGTGATGGAAATTTGTTATGTTGAAATTTTGAGTGTTTGCAACTGCTAGTAACCAGTGGGGTTTATCACAAAGATGGAAAACTATGGAGTGAAGGTTTGGGTCAATACTATTCTAGGCAGTTCCTTTCCAACCTTGTACATGAGATTATTAACCTTACCAAATGGGCTTATAATGTGAATGTCTAGTGAAGCTCGAGCTAAGTGGCTAGGACGGTAGCTATGATGGAATTGCTACAATTGGGCAATGTTGTTTTATGTTTGAAGAATCGACATTAGTGAATCAAGATTACAATGAGGGATGGATTGGAGCTTTATCATATAGTAGCAATTTGAAGACTTTTAGGTTGGAAAATTGCAAGAGAATATATTTTAATACTGGCCCCGTTGGGCATTTTGGTTTTTGTCTTGCACTTGAATGACTTCATCTATTTCTTTTAAAATTACAAGGTAATGTTGGGTTTGGTGCCTAAGTTTTCATTTTTCAGTGGCTTAGTAAATTCCGTTTTCTTTTATTAATTTCGAGTTGGTAAATATCAAGGGCTCAAGAGGAATACCATGTTTGTTAGACACCCATGTTCTAACATGTTGGTTTGCACTGGTCAAATATCCAATCATTTCAGTCATAAATGTTGTCATAACTTGGGGCTTTCCAAATCACTCTTCCCAAAAGAATCCAACAAAGCTACTTGAAGCAAGGGTGGAAACTTGAACAATAAAATCCCACTTCTCCATCTTTTCATAGAGAGTAGGCTCTACCCATATTGGTGTTGGTTTAAAGAGAATACAAATGAAAGCTTAGGTATAAGGTCACCAAAATATTGAACCCTGTTCTCACACTAGCTGTGTCCATAGGTTTTGAACCCAACCCTAGAAGTCTTAGATTTGTTAGGATTAAAATTCTAGAATGCAACTCATCACTTGAAAGATTGTAAGCAATGATCATATTTTCCGTAAAATGGAAAATTTGTACTGATGGTACCTTTATCTTGACAAGCAAGAGTCTTGTTTATTTCCACTTGAAGGACAATAGATTAAAGGTAAAAGCTATTCTATAATTGCTAAAATTGCTTTCCACAAGGCATCGAATTCATCAAAGTCAATCCCTAATTTAGCTTGTGTTTCCACCTATTTGGCTTGCTCACGATTTTCTTTTATTGGAAGTGCTTTGGAGAAACACACCCCAAGGGGTTGCACCCTGCCTAAAGCACACTCCCTTCGACTTATGTACTAGGTCTAAGGAACAACCATTCTTTGTCAAAATTGCCTTGGACGTGTAGGCAACCTTGTACCTTTTGAACTCATGTTGTTCAGGTGAGGTTGACTAGTGAGAGAACTAGAATGGAGCCCTGGTGGACAACTTAATACTCTTATCAACCTCACCAATGAAGAGATGCCTTGTTAGAAGCATGCACACACCTTAGCCTCATGAGCTTCATATATTATAGTTTTATACATCCATACATAGGTATGCATGGATATATGTACATATGTTTGTACCTACATATATATGAATGTATGTATCTGTGTAATAACCATGTACAACACATGTAGGCCTTGTGCACATATTATATTCAATGGATTTTGAAACGTTTATGTAGTATTCAAATGAAACATTGCTTTTGATCTTATAACTAGAAGATCCAAATGAAAAATCCAAGGCAATAAAGCCATATGCTCGCATGGTTTTTGGGGGTGATCTATACTTTACTTCATAACAAAAACTTTAGGGCGTTTTCAGTAGCCAACAATAAAGGCCTTTCTAGAATGTAGCCAACAATAAGAGAAGTGTGTGAATAATTGGGGCTTGAAAAGCAAAGACAATTTTGAAGTAGGATGTTTTGAAGGCATTTACATCATTGTTTGACATTTCTTGTTGCATATTGTCTTTTCCAGCCAGCATTTGAAGTTGTCATTTCTTTGTTGTTGTCGTGTCTCATTTCTAACCAACAGATTATCATTTCCAATCATCATTTGAAGCATTATAAAGGCTTAATCATGTTGTTTAAAGGGTGACATGGTCAAACATTCAATATAGGAGAGAGCACCCAGAACAAAAGTCTAATACAGTTATGACTACCAGATATTGAGTGCTCGAATTATTTTGGGCTCTATTTTAGAAGGAAGACTTGGTCAAATACTTGTTAAAAGGAACACTTCCGTTTAAAATAATGTGAAATGTTGTCATTTGGTCAAATACAAAAGTGCTTCCCAACCTCCAGGGTAGGGATTGTTGCCTATACTCTGCCTCTGACCTGAACCAAGATTGTAAACATAGCCTGTAGTAGAATTCTAATTATCAAGACCACTGGCCCAATCATTATCATTACCCCTGTTTTGTATGGATTTTCCCCTACAAGTCTTATGACTACCATTGTTGATGTCATTATCCCTTTCATAATGTTCGATCCCTGAGAAAAGAGTGCATGTTATTCTACAAGCCATTCATGAATCAATTTCTTAATCATTATAAGAACAAATTGTACAAACATTAATTATGCATGTCCATCAACAGTTTTGAATGTTAATGGAAGTCGTGCCTTGTTTGGATTTGGACAACCTTTCGCGCGACAACTAAATTTAGTAGATTATGATGGTATACCAAAGTTGCTCAAGAAGAGAGCATTCTATACAAATTCCTATTTGGCATCTTCAAGGCAACAACTCATGTGTCTAGACCATGTTGGGAATGTTTTTACTTTATATATGTCTTCTAAGAAAGATGCAATCCTTCCTTCTAGATTGTTGGAGTCGACTCAAACTAAGTTACCTTAATTCTCATTTTCTTTCAAGAGCCTTTCCAAGATCATGCTAATGCATTGTTTAGAAACCCATCGGAGCCAAATGGCCAGAATAATTGGAGTATTGAGTTCTAGTGATGAGCCTTGGCTACTTGACTATCAACTTCATGGATTCTATATAAGTTATATTCGACAATTCTTGCAGATGAGGATGTGTACTTATTTTGGTTGGCTCATTTGTACATAAATCCATAATTTTGTCACTTAAAAAAAAGGCAACAAACTTATTCAATTTCCAATCATATTCGAAGACTATCAAAAGTTTATAAATGTTTGTGAATGCGCTATAAATTTGAGGTTTTGATTAAAAAAATTGGCTTGCTTTTCTCCAGAGATAACTCATATTATTTTCACTTAAATAAGCAATAACTAGCAATGTTTCACCATAAAAGGCTCTCTAAGGTGGCAACTATGTTCTGGTCCAACTATTAATTAGTGGGAGTTTTTCATCACTAGCCCAAGTTGGATTCCCAAAGATATGGTTCCTTGGGACATTGCCTTTGGCATATAACCTGGGCCATAGCTCGAATCTGCCGCATATACACAACCGATAAAGACGCGGAAGGTAAACACTGGGACGACAACGAATCCCAAGTTTGCATGGATGGGGGACTATTGGAATGAGGAGACAATTGACAAGATTGCAGACTTATTACATGAATACCAAGACTTATTTCCAATGACTTTTTCAAAGATGAAGGGAATAACAAGAGACTTGGGCGAGATGAAGATCCCACTGAAACCATGAGCTAAGCCAATTCGCCAGAGGCCTTATAGGCTAAATTCGAGGTATAAGGAGAAGGTAAAAGCTGAAATAGATAGGATGTTGGACGTAGGAATTACTAAACCAGCAAAAGAATCTGAGTGGATCACTCTGATGGTGGTCCAGGACAAGAAGACAAGAGAAATCAGGGTCTGTGTAGATCTAAGGAAGTTAAATGACGCATGCTTACATGACCCATTTCCAACACCATTCACAGATGAAGTACTGGAGAACGTAGGAGGCCAGGAAACGTACTCTTCGTCAGATGGATTCTATGTGTACCATCATATAAGAATCGCGTCGAAGGATCGACACAAGACCACTTTTGCGACAGAATGGGGAAGTTATCGGTACATGATTATACCCTTTAGACTGAAGAATGCCCCTGCAGTGTTTTCTAGGATAGTAGTTGCAACCTTCAAGGAGTTCATCCATAAGCTCCTAGAAATCTATTTGGATGACTAGACAATGTTCAGTCTACTGAAAGATCATATAGAAGTTCTTAGACTTATGTTGGATCGCTGCAAGCAATGTCATATTTCGTTGAACTTGAAGAAGTGCATTTTTTGTGCATTGTTTGGAATTATGTTAGGACATGTAGTGTGCAAACAGGGACTATTGGCAGACCCAACTAAGATTGCAGTCATTTTGGATTTAGAACCACCTACATCCTTGCACATGAGGTTATCCACTCTTTGAAACTCACAAGAACACCTGGTATGTTAATATAACTTGATCTGTCCAAAGCTTTTAACACACTCAGTTGGCAGTACATGCAAGCCCTCCTACTTGTCTTTGGGTTCAGCTTTGACTGGGTCGGTTGGATTCTCGAGTTAACCTCAACAACCTTCTTTTCTATTTTAATCAATGGAATCCCATCCTGACCTTTCTCTTCTTCCAAAGGCATTAAGCAAGGTGATCCTCTCTCTCCCTTCCTTTTCATTATCATGGTGGAAGGCTTGAGCTGTTACATCAAGGTCGTGATAGCAGAAGGCTCCCTCTAAGGGCTTCCCCTTCATGGCTTGAACCCCCCAATCTCACACAAACAGTTTGTAGATGATACAATGACGATGGGTTCCCCCATTGCACATGAAGCGAGACGCTTACGAGAAATTCTCAATGACTTCAACGCAGCTTCCAGTACGACCATCAATCAAGATAAATCCATGATCTTTTTCTTCAACACCCCCATAGCCATTCAATATTATATTCTCTAAATCCTTGGCTTTAGCGGCGACTCCCTTCCATCCAACTACCTAGGAGTACCTCTTATTGACAGTGATTTATGTAATAGCTCCTAGGAGGGTTTGATTACCTCTTTGGAAAAAAGACTCAGCTCCTGGACCTTCAGAACCCTCAACTTGGCCAGTTTCCTAATCCTCCTTAAATCAATCCTTCAAGCTATTCCCTTATATATTTTCTCTGCATTGGCTGCTCCTATTTTGGTCCTCAACACCATCAAAAGCATTCAACAAAAGTTCCTTTGACAGGGAACAAAGGAAGTCTGTAAATGGGCCTTGGTTAACTGGAAGAAACCATGTAAACCGAAACAAGCAGGAGGCTTGGGTCTGAGAGACCCCCAAATCCTCAACTAGGTCCTTAGAGTGAAAATTTGGTGGAGGTGGCTGACAAAACCAACCGAAATTTGGGTCAGATTATAGAGGCACAAATATGCTAGCACAACGAGGGAAGATCAATTGATTAGATGGAACAATAGACAAGGCAGATCTCTCATTTGGAATACAACAGAACGCAACAGATCTCTTGTCCAAGATCACGCTTTTTGGAAAATAGGAAATGATACCACTGCTTTATTCTGGATGGACTCTTGGAAACAACTTCTACCTCCCAGTCAACAACAATGGTACATAAGTCTTAGACCTCACACAGATAATGTAGGATTCAAACTAGTTGCAAATTTCTATAACTCGGGAAATCAACCAGACACTTGGAAAAGATGGAAAACTAAAGAGGCAGAACTAGGACATCCAAACTCTCAAATATTGGAACAATGGCAAGCATAAGCACTAATGTGTAGGATCAAAATTAAGAAGGGTCCAAACATACTTCGCAGGGGACATTCCCCTAAAGACACCTTCACAATTAAAGAGGCACATGGAATAAAAGCCAACTTCTTCGAGCTCAAAAAAGTCCCATCTGGATCAACGTTTGGAACTCCAAGCTATGGAAAAAAATTAGCACTTTCCTATGGCTAGTCAAGCATAAAATCATTCTTACATGGGACGACTAACAAAGAGAGGATTTATAGGCCCTTCTATTTGTCACCTCTGCCTGGAAAAGGAGGAAACTCACGAGCATCTCCTGAACAAATGTACCTTCAGTTCCCACATTTGGGATCAAAGTGCCATTGTGATGCGCACATCAAATAGAAATTGAGAAGACATTGGTCTCACACCTGCGGGCTGGCGGATCCATTCTTTTAAGAATCCTATTCTCAACCGTATCTAGCAACTTCTCCCGAGGGCTATCCTTTGGCAGATCTGGAAAGAATGCAATCGCATAATCTTTCTCTCCAAAATACAACACTGGGAGGAAGCACGGATCCTTATTAGGAAGAGCATCATTGAGACCCTACAGGCCACCAACTAGACCATAGAGGATCTATCCCGTGACCACAATGAGAAGGCAATCCTAAAGGGATGGAATCTACGAATAAGTCCCTCTGTATCCCCAATCAAAGAGAATTCTCTACATGGGATGAGTCGAAATCGATGAACTTGCCCTCCATCGAAGATGAACAAGGATCTATTCTAACCCTGGGATGGAGCGTCAAAAGGTAACCTTGGTCCAATGAGTTTTGGATTAGTCATCAGAGATGAACAAGGATCCATTCTACACATATCAACCGATAGTCTGGGCTATGATTAGAAAAATGCAGCAGAGCTATGGACTCTCACCAAGGGTCTCCTTCTAGCCCAGGATCATGGTTACAACCAGATAATTATAGAAAGGGACTCCCATATAAGTATCCATATGCTCTCCAAGCTCCTACATGGAAACTCACTGGAGAAGATTTCCCCAAGTTGGAGGCTCCTTCACATCCTAAAATTTCTTCAAACCATCATTCGACCTCATCAAGTTCTAATTCCTTCACACATCAGGTGCGAAGCCAATAAGGTGGCGGATAAGCTAGCCAATATTGGGGTTCACAGGGCACAAGGGGATCTACTCTATAATTCCTCTCTGCATAACAACCACCCTATCCTCAAGGAATGCATTGCTCTGACACAATCGATGGACTCCACCTCGGATGGGGTGCCATACAACTCACCGCGCACATGAGCCAACACCCTGCATTGAAACCTATGGACGCCTAGCTCCCCGATCCTTGCGTTGATGACTTAGGTGGGTGTGTCTGGATGTGGCAAGGTCATTTCGAGTAGGGTTCATCATAGATGAAGGATTTTAGAAGTAAAGGAATGTTGCAGGTTTGCACAACGAATGCCGACAACCTTACAAAACATAGAGCTACCAGTATAACCTTTGTTGATACGATATCAAGATGCCAACTTATAGGGACATCATCACGTGTAAACAAAACATGTCCACCCAAAATCACTGAGCATTGATCTATAACAAGGCAAACTTCGATTTTTGTTTAATGCCGCTTATTCTTAGAACATTAACCTATATCTTTTTGTCTTAAACAAACAAGCTCTTCTTAATTTAAAGACCATTTGAAATTACAGTGAAGACCAATAACCTTCGCATCCTTCATCAAAATATATTATAAAAATTATTAAAACTCAACATTTTATTTTACAAATATATTACTAAAATAATAAAATTACAAATCAAATATCCATAAATATATTACTAAAGTTATAAATAAATACATTTATTTCAATATATTAATTAAAGTCATAAATTTATCCTATTTCAATCTCTTTGCCTTCTCTCCAAATTCACCTTCAGCAACTTTCAAGGTGAAGGTGAACAAATACTCTGTCAGTGGAATAATCCTCTTCTTTAAACCATTTCATCACGCCTATGCTGAAAGTTTTTTCTGGCTAATTTTTCCCTTCCTCCCTTCTTCGCCAGCAGAAATCTGGGAGGCTCAGCGTAATCAACAAGCTCAATGCGAAATGGATGTAGGTTGGTCTGAATCCTTCTTCGTCTCGTTATTTCTTCAACGAAACCAACGAACACACTACGAAATGGATGCAGGTCGGTCAAAATCTTTCTTACCCTCGTTATTTCTTCCTTTTAATCTAATAAAAACGAATCGATATCAATTGTTCCCATTTTTAAGGGGCCGAGTCCATTGGATCCGAATTCCTGACCACCCAGGGGTGAAACCCAATTCATCTCTCAGGAGGGTTTCTTATCATTAAAAAAAAAATCATATATTTTCCGAATTACGAAGTAGATGGTATTTGATTTATTAGAAATTTTCGATTTCGACAATTTTTAATCTGATCAGGGTTCAAATTAATGGGCATGACATTCATTCTGACTGGAGATCCACGTCCACATGTAGTTTAAATTCTTACTGTTTAAGATGGAAACAATCCTTTTCGAAATTATTAGTAGAAATGAAATGTGATAAATTGACATTACCATTAAATTTTATTGCCGTAATTTTATCTTTACCTCAAAGCCAATCTTATGACCAGCAAAGGTCGGCCCTCTTTGAAATTATTGTGGTCATCATACATTGTAAATACTAAATATTAAGTGTAAGTATTATAGTTTCATCTTGCAGTGCTGGGATTGTCCTTTAGTAGCATCTTTGTCCTTTGTGTCATGTTTATCATTTAGTATAGCCTATGTCCTTTATAGTGTCTAACTCAATTTGTAACTAGCATCTAGGAATTAAAGTAGTCCTAGATAATGGGCAGTTATGTAATATAGCATGCCTCAATGCAAACATGGCAAACTACTACTGCAAATACATATACAGACTGAAAATAGTAGCAGGAATTTGTTGAAATTAATCCCAAAATAACTGAAGCAAGATAAGAATCATTCATGCATACACATAGACACAACAGTTGGAGGCACCTGCATGCCCAAGAGTGGATCGCATGTACAATCCCAAATTACTGGAGGAAGAAATTCTCTAAATTGA
>ML783262.1:81908-99469 GCA_009831015.1 Picea engelmannii | reverse complement strand
GTTTGAGATGGAATTGTGCTTGTGAAGGAGGGAGCGCTAACTTAACCCCACAATGGAATGCTGTTATTCGATATGCACTTGTGCAAGAGGGATAGCTTTCCCCCATGGTGGAATGATGTTGTTCGAGAAATGCTTGTGCTTCTGCAAGACAAAAAGCTAGCACGTGCTGGCTTTCCCAGACAATGGAAGGATGCTGTTCGAGATGCACTTGTGCTTGTGAATGAGGGAAAGCTAGCGCACACTAGCTTTCCACAACTGTGGAATGATGTTATCCGATGTGCACTTGTGCTTGTGCAAGAGGGAAAGCTAGCATGCATGCGCTAGCTTTCCCCCATGGTGGAATAATGTTGTTCAATATATGCTTGTGCTTATGCAAAAGAGAAAGCTAGCACGCACTAGCTTTCCCCCACAATGGAATGATGTTGTTCGAGATGTGCTTGTGCAAGAAAGAAACCTGGTACGCGCTAGCTTTCCCCCACAATGGAATGATGTTGTTTGAGATGTGTTTGTTCTTGCACAAGATGGAAAAATAACACACTCTAGATTTTCACACGGTGGAATGATGTTGTTCGAGATGCGTTTGTGCTTGCACTTTTGCAAGAAGGAAAGCTAACACACACTAATTTACCCCGATGGTAGAATGATGTTGTTTGAGATGTGCTTGTGCTTGTGCAAGAGGGCAAACTAGCATGTGCTAACTTTCCGCCACGGTGGAATGATGTTGTTTGAGATGAACTTGTGCTTGTGAAGGAGGGAAAGCTAGCATGCCCTAGCTTTCCCCCATGGTGGAATCTTATTATTCGATATGCACTTGTACTTGTGCAAGACGGAAAGCTAGTGCATGCAATATTTCCCCCACAGTGGAATGATATTGTTTGAGAAACACTTGTGCTTGTGCAATATAGTAAGATAGCACGAGCTACCTATTCTTGACGTTGGAATGATGTCGTTCGAGATGAACTTTCCCCCACGGTAGAATGATGTTGTTCGAGATGAACTTTCCCCCACGGTAGAATGATGTTATTCGATGTGCAATTATGATTGTGCAAGAGGGAAAGCTAGCATGCGCTAGCTTTCCCCCATGGTGGAATGATGTTGTTCAAGATGTGCTTGTGCTTGTGCAAGAGAGAAAGCTAGCATGCGCTAGCTTTCCCCCACAAATGAATGATGTTGTTCGACATGTGCTTGTGCAAGACGGAAAGCTAGCACGCGCTAGCTTTCCCTCATAATGGAACGATCTTGTTAGAGATGTGCTTGTGCTTGCGCAAGATGGAAAGCTAGCATGCGCTAGCTTTCCTTGACGATGGAATGATGTTTTTGAGATGCGCTTATGCTTCCGCTAGAGGGAAAGCTAACATGTGCTAGCTTTCTCCCATGGTGGAATGATGTTGTTCGAGATGAACTTGTGCTTGTGAAGGAGGGAAAGCTAACACGCGCTAGCTTTCCCCAACGGTGGAATGATGTTATTCTGTATGCACTTCTGCTTGTGCAAGTGGGCAAGCTAGCTTGCGTTAGCTTTCCCCCATGGTGGAATGATGTTGTTCGAAAAATACTGGAGCTTGTGCAAGATGGAAAACTAGCACATGCTAGCTTTTCCCAGATGGTGGAATGATGTTGTTTGAGATGAACTTGTGCTTGTGAAGAAGGGAAAGCTAGCACACGCGCTAGCTTTCCCTTGCGATGGAATGATGTTATTTGATATGTATTTGTGCTTGTGCAAGAGGGAAAGCTAGCATCCCTTATGGTGGAATGATGTTGTTCGAGATGTGCTTGTGCTTATACAAGAAAGAAAGTTAGCACGTGCTAGCATTCCCCCACAATTGTTAAAATAATTAAAAAGTACCTAGGCAAGTGTTTCTCATCACCTAGGTGCCTAAGGGGTGAGAAAGTGCCCAATGTGGACCCTAGTCATTTAATTTATGAGAGATAAATTAAAAAGGTGACTTTATGACTTAAGTGAGGGGGTGAGTGAATGGACACTCAATCTCATCCACTCATCTAATCCAATCACCACTGTTGGATCATGAGACTCTTCACCTACCTCCATGAAGTTGACTAGGGTAGGAGGGCGCACCCTTTCTAGGGTTGTTCATTCATTCTTGAGAGAGCATGCGAAGAGATAGAGGTTGAGCTTGAGAAGGAGGAGATTGCTGAGCATTGGCATGATTTCCAAGACAAAAGTACAACATGGATTCCAAGGTAGAAGGTACAGCTAGCTAGAGGTCGTACGGTATAGACTTAGGGATGCCGTACAATTGTAGAAGAGCACAGTCCGTACAACAAGGTACAACACGCATTTCAAGGCAACGTGGCACTATTTTCGAGGCACATTTATTGCATAAAATCTGTACAACAAACTCAGAAAAAGAGGGCACGAATTTCGAGATATTCCGTACAACATTTAATGCTGTGACAGTCATATGGATTTCTGGCACAAAAATTGAGGAGCAGCCTGTACAACATTTATTGCTGAGGCAGTCGTACAATAGTACAGTTTTCTGGCACAGTTTTTGAGTGCATTTTGGGGATTTTTTGCAGGAGATTTGCTCAAAATTTCCTGAGATAAGTTTGTGAATTTTTGCTGAGAATAAGACTGTTGTAAAATAATTTTTCTCTGAAGCTCTGAATAATAAAAATCCCTCTCTCACTAATTTTCCCCTTGTGGGTTTTTCTAGGGTCGTTGTTAGACCAAAAATCTCTGTGCAAATAATTTTCTGAATATTGTGCTGCTGATATATTTTATTTCTGCGTTAAATATTGTTCAGAATCCTCATGTTTCAGTTCTGAAAATTATGTTTATTTGTTGAGTATTTATGGTTGTTATAAATCTGGGTTTGGGCATTAAACACTGATAAAAATCAGCGAGACTTGAAACTGGGTGGGGTCTGAAATTTTACATGGTATCAGAGCTGAGTTAAAGAAAGGCAGATTTATACCAGCAAGACAAAAAAGGGGACAAAAGTTACTTCACCGGACATAAGTTTGAATTTTTCATTTTCAGCAGAAAAGGGTCAATGGCTACCGGTTTAAGGGTTGATGACAGACTTGATGGGGCAGTAAACTTTGGTGCTTGGAAAGAGAGGATGATCTTGCTGTTGCAAGAAAGTGAGTTATGGGATATTGTTGATAACTCCACAACAAATCTAGTGAATGCACCCACAGATCCAACTCTTCTAGCACCATACACCAAGAAGAGTATCAAGGCTAAAAGAATCATCATTGATGCCATCAAGGACCATTTGATTCCTCATGTGACAGGGAAGATAAATGCCTATGAGATGTGGGAGTCCTTGACAAAGTTGTATCAAAGTACAAATGAGAACCGTAAGATGGTTTTGAGAGAAAAACTGAAAAGCATTAAAATGACCAAGGCTGAAAATGTGGTCACATATCTTACCAGGTTGACACAGGTGAGAGATGAACTTGGAGTTGTTGGGGAGGCCATTGCTGACAATGAACTTGTGAGGACAACATTGAATGGAGTATGCAAACAATGAGCTATTTTTGTTGAGGGCATTGTGGCTAGGGAGAACTTTCCCAAGTGTAATATTCAAGATATAAAAAAGTATGCAAAACAAAAATAAATAGCTAGAAATGGTAGATGAACAACAATATAACCATAACAACACCACAATAATATCAAAGTGATACTAGAATAATGTTAGAATATGAATGAATGTGCTCGTTTTACCATTGACAATATCACTATTGTCACCCAACCATAAGCCGAAGCCACCCTCCGAGCACCTTAACCTTGACAGAGAATCACTCCGGAAGCAAACCCTAGGCTAGATAGCCAAACAAAGGGTAACACACCTTTCCCCAAGGATAGCACACCAACAAGAGTTGATCAGATAGTCCAAACCCTAACCAAGAGATAGTCCAAGCCAAATGTGATCTGCTAGCTGCAGTCGCTGCAATGACAACTCTCCTCCAAACTTGCGCACAAAACTGGGCACTGCAGTGCGCACAAGTGCTGCTCTGCAATTCTGAGACTGCCTGCCAGAATGAAGACTGGCCTCTTGTATTTATAGTAATTCTGGCTAACTGCCTAGGCCAACTTTTCATTCTGGGTATCTGTCTGTTTAGTATATATTATTTCTTCTGGCCGACTTCTTCTCTTGGAGGCTAATAACCTAATACAAGTTATCTTCTTGAGCCGACATGTCTTCTAGGGTTATTAGCCAACTCATTAGTGTTTCTTCTTGCTGCCCGGAATATTCTATTCTCGTCAGGTTTACATGTGGAGGTAAATACCACCCGCATCTACCATAATATCAACACTCCCTCCTAGCTAGGGAGGTATTACAGGTAATGGTCTTGAGCACAAACATACCATTCACCCGGTAGCATCAACATAGTTGTATAGATTATCTCATGCCTAGATCATGAGCACCATCATCACCATCAGTGTCATCAACTGCATCATCTCTTGGAACCGTACTCTATCTGAGTAATCAAACATGATGCTCACTCCACAGAGTGACACATGAGCCATTCTTCTAATCTAGAAGAATAGATGTTTTGAACCATTTTCTATCTGGGAAATCTTCGTTCATTGATCATCCATCTAGCTGATAATCATTTTCAACATTGCTGATAGTCTTCAAGGCAATCAAAACAATATCATTCATTAGAACACAACTGTGTCTATCCATAGTTGTACACAACTACAATCCAGTGGTATACTACCACACCAAGTAGCACACAGGTACTTGATCAAACAATGGAACACATCCACCACAGTAGTATACATCTACTGTCTAGAGACATACAGTCTTCATAACAATCATCTGATATCAACCTGCACAGAAACAATGTTATGATATAAACTGAATTATCCGGGCCATTCTTCTACTCATCTGTGAGATCTGAAAAAGCATCTGCCCTCAGAAAGTCAAACATCAATGATGAGCTATTTGGACTATTCTTCTCAAGCAAGGAAGAATAACTGTCCTGATTTTCTGAGCTTGGACCATTCCTCCGACACTAAACAAAGTGTAACCTAAAGAGAATGAGTTTGCCCTAAGGAATGTCTGTCCTTGATTGCTGAACCTGGACCATTCCCCACCCTGGGCCATTCCTCCGGCACTAAACAAAGTTCAACCTGGAGAGAATGAATCTGCCCTAAGGAATCATTGTCCGAACCATTTCCAAAAGAAATGACTGTCCTGCACCAACCTCCAAAACGGACCATTCCCCATGTTAACCACAATGGGAAATCGCTGTCCGGCGAGGTGATCCAGTCTTCTTGAGTAACCCTCAAGAAGAGAGACTACCCTAGACCACTTCCCATGTTAACCACAATGGGAAGTCGCTGTCTATGGTACATCAACAATCTGGACCATTTTCCGAACTAGAAAATGTTTGTCCGTCAGAAATCTCAATCCACTTTTCAAACTGGAAAGAATCTGCTCATCCTGGACCATTTTTCGAACTGAAAAATGACTATCCATCAATCAATAATACATCAATTCTCCCTCCCAACCTGGGAGTCATCTCTTCCTTTTTCGATAAGGAAGTCGTCTCCACGAGCTCCAACTTGAGTACGCAAACTCTTTCATCTTGGACAAAAGCTTTACCAAAAATGTCTACTTATCTGCTCATCTGTGGAGATATATATTGGAATACCACTTTCTCCTTTCTGGACTTCATCACGGATAATGTAATGCTTGGTTTCAAATGTACTTTGGTCTGGAACATGTAATGTACTTCGGTCTGGAACGCTGGTTTTCTATGAAGGCTTCATGTAGCTCTGATCAATAAAGTATATCATTGTTGGAAAATTGGAACATATCCATGTGGCACTTCTTCTGTCATCATGAGATCTGATCTTCTAAGAAATCATCTTGATACAATATCTCTGTTATAGAAAATCTTCACCACGTTTCTATTGTGCACTGGAGGTTCTCCACCAAGTTATCTTCTTCTATCTGCATACAGGGGTCTCTTTCTGGTATGCTTCAAAGTCTTGAGGTTGCTCTTCATACGCTCTTTGTTCAATTGTTCTGGAGAACAGTCTTTACATTCATTTGATGTAGAATTCCAACCCATGGATATTGCGGATGATATAAAGACTCATGTAGAGGTATGTCTGATTTATTGGAACAAGTAATCATCATAGTCTTCTCCCTCCATCTGGGAGAACCTCTAGTTCTAGATCTTGCAATGCTTGCATATATATACACTGTTCTTCATCACAACTTTCAGTTCCTCTGCTTGATTGCTTTTATTGAGTTCATATTAGGTTGGTGATCTTGTGATTCTTAATACAGTGACTGGTTGTTCTGGCTTCTCTTTCTTTCTTGGAATCTTCATGTTTTTCCTGATTTTTTTCTTTAGCTCTTGGGTCCATGGAGTTTCTTAGAGATTCCATGCCCTAAAGATTTCACTTCTTCCTTTCATTATAGGATCACGGATGTGGATGGACAACTAGGGATACTTTAAGGCTTCTCTTCGAAGAAGACTTCTTCTGAGGTCGAACTGAACACGTACCGCCTTTCATGGCTGCTACCATGGATATATACTTCATCATCTTCAATGGATCATAGGATTAGCTCCCTCCTAACCCTTGTTTCATGTATGAGTGCATATTTTACTTTTGGAAATATATAATCGGTTCCCTCCATCTAGGAGAGTCCACGCTTCCGTCTGCATCCTTATTGCTTTCTGCAAAGTGTTACAAATCTTTTTCCAATTTCCTCTTGATTGCTAACTTCTTTCTGTCTTTGCTTTTTCTAAGTCTCTTCAGGATTGATTCTGATTTTGGCTTATCTTGTAATAGCTTCCACATGATTTATTTGATGTATTTCATCCTTTCACGTGTGTTATCTGACTTGTATAATGATAACAATCCTTATCTTGTTGTTCTTCCATAAGTATAGTTCTTCTTGGAACATATTATCTTCTGCTAGATATATATACAAGATATGTACATAGTCTATGCAAACAAGATATGTACAAGCACTAAGAAGAGTATTGTTACCTTCAGAAGAAGAAGTTTCTTTCATCCTGCTTAGTCTTCTTTGTAGGTTCCTTTTCTTCGGCAACTGATGCTTCGTGTTTCTCCTTCCCGTCTTTAGCTCGGGACAATGATTCTTGTAGTGACCATACTTTCGACAGTTGAAGCATTGTATTTCTGAAATATCTTTCTCTTGATTTGGCTTCCTCTTTGAACCAAACTTCCTTTTGTTCCTGAAGTTCTTGAATCTTGCTGTGAAGGCTTGTTCATTGTACTTCTTTTGGGGTTTCTCTTTTGCACTGATCGTGGATTCTTCTTGAGCACAACAAGTCCAAAGTTCTTCAAATGTAGGATACTCCTTTCTTGTGTTCATGCTTGCGGCAAATGCATCCCACGTCTTGGGAAGACCATTGAGTACTATGTTTACCAATTCCTTTTCTGAAATCATCTCTTCAATAGCTTGTAGTTGATCTCTTAACTGGGAGATCCTCACAAAGTATGATGTTATGCTATCATCATCATTCATCTTCATGTCACGGAGCTCATTCTTTAGACTCATTATTTGTCCAATGTTTTTGACTGAGAAGAGGTTTGTTAGGGCATCATACATCTTCTTTGATGAGTCAAGATGAGAGATGTAGGGTATCAAGTGGTCTTTTATAGAGTCCACTATGATACTCATGGCATTGATGTCACTGTCTTTGAACTTCTCCATAACTGCAATGTTCTGCGGTTCCTTCTTCAAACTCTGGTTCCACGATCTTTCCTTTCACGATATCCAACACTTTATTCTTGGCAAGGATGAGGTCAATCCTTGTCTTCCACGCTCCCAAGTTAGAAGCTCCATCTAACTTGTTTTCTGACTTCATAGAGTAAGTCATGGCTGCTTTGACTTGGTCAACCCTAGATCTAACCAAAAACTCAAACTTGACGTCTTGGCTTGCTGAGAGTACCAGGAGATGCGCTAGGCTAGGGCGCACTAATCTATCCGGAAATTAGGTCAATCCCTTCACTTAAGGTGCCCCAATGAGAGGATTAGGGTTTCTGCAACTGCACCTGCTAGTAACCCTAGCGACAGTGCTATGGTGATTGCTCCTACTAGAAACCCTAGTGGCAGTTCTTCAACGAGCTTAATATCCTTACGACTATGTTTCCTTCCAACAATTAGACTGAATGAAGGAGGTGTGGGCCCATAACCTGTTAGAATATGAATGAATGTGCTCGTTTTACCATTGACAATATCACTATTGTCACCCAACCATAGGTCGAAGCCACCCTCCGAGCACCTTAACCTTGACAGAGAATCACTCCGGAAGTAAACCCTAGGCTAGATAGCCAAACAAAGGGTAGCACACCTTTCCCCAAGGATAGCGCACCAACAAGAGCTGATCAGATAGTCCAAACCCTAACCAAGAGATAGTCCAAGCCAAACGTGATCTGCTAGCTGCAGCCCTGCAATGGCAGCTCTCCTCCAAACTTGCGCACAAAACTGGGCACTGCAGTGTGCACAAGTACTGCTCTGCAATTCTTAGATTGCCTGCCAGAATGAAGACTAGCCTCCTGTATTTATAGTAATTCTGGCTAACTACCTGGGCTGACTTCTCATTCTGGGTATCTATCTGTTTAGCATATATTATTTCTTCTGGCCGACTTCTTCTCTTGGAGGCTAATAACCTAATACAAGTTATCTTCTTGAGCCGACATGTTTTCTAGGTTTATTAGCCAACTCATTAGGGTTTCTTCTTGCTTCCCGGAATATCCTATTCTCGTCAGGTTTACATGTGGAGGTAAATACCTCCCACAACTACCATAATATCAACAAATAACACCGGAAAGAGCACTTTGATTACTGAGAGCAATGTTCACTTGCCTCTTCGAGGAGGCAACCTCTAGCAGAGCAGAGTTCTATTACAATAATATCCAAGACAAAAGTTCTCATACCCTGGACTTGTATTTATACTAAATATGTCTATCAAAAGAACCATCTAGAGGAAGATCCTTCTAAAAGCAGAAGCTTCTATTAGGTCTTCTTACATTGGACTTATTCTTCCTTATTGCTAGGCCTTATTAATATTGATCTTTATTACATCGGAATATATTATTCTACCTACTCGAGGGGTTAGGTCCCTAACATGTCCTCCCCCTTAAAAACAACCTTGTCCTCAAGGCTTGAGATGTGGAAATTGCTGCAGAATAGTAGATGGTTCCCAAGTGGCATCTGCTGGAGTTGTATCTTTCCACTGGACTAACACTTCCTTGATGGTTCGCTGATGCAGACGACGCTCATGTTGGTCCAAAGCTGCTTGTGGCTGTAGCCAAATGGAGCCTTCTTCGTCCAACTTGGGAAGGTTGGTTTGAGTTTGGCACTTAGTTCCAATCACCTTCTTTAAGCAGGAAACGTGAAAAACAGGATGGAGCTTAGAATGACTGGGCAAAGCTAACTGATAGGCCACCTGTCCCACACGCTTGAGAATGGTATAAGGACCATTAAATTTGGGCGCCAGTTTTGGACAATGGTCAGCCTTGAAGGAAGTTTGCTTGTAAGGTTGCAGTCGAAGAAACATATGACCCCCTTCTGCAAATTGACGTTCAGAGCGACTTTGATCAATTTGTTGCTTCATGCGATTATGGGCCATGACCAAATTCTCTTTGAGGGTATGGAGAATAACCTCTCGAACTGTAACCGTTTGGACCTTCGAGACACCTGACAAATATGAGAGAACTGAAGATGGATTTTGTCCATATACCGCTTCAAAAGGAGTCATGCGGGTAGTTGTATGGTACGAAGTGTTGTACCACCATTCAACTAGTGGTAACCATTTTGCCCATTGATTTTGCCTTTCTGAGGCAAAACACCTCAAATATGTTTCCAAACATTTGTTGACAACTTCAGTTTGACCATCAGTTTGGGGATGATAAGCTATGCTGAGATGCAATTGGGTGCCTTGTAGCTTGAACAGTTCTTGCCAAAAATTGCTAGTGAAAGTTGGGTCGCGATAAAAAACAATAGAATGTGGCATGCCATGAAGCTTAAAGACCCGATCCATGAAAAGTTGAGCCACAATGGATGCTATAAATGGGTGTTGAAGAGCACATAAATGAGCATAATTGGAAAGACGATCAACTACCACCATGATGACTGATTTATTGCCCAATTTAGGTAAGCCTACAATAAAATCCATAGAGATATCCCACCAAATAGCAGGTGGAATTGGAAGCGATTGTAGTGTGCCATGAGATTTGACTGTTTCGCCATTGTTGTGTTGACACACATCACATTCAGCCACAAAATTATGAACGTCTTGTTTCATACCATCCCAGAAAAAAGAACGTTTGACCCTTTCATAGGTTTCGGTAAACCGGAGTGCCCAGCTGTAGGTGTAGCATGAAGCTCAGAAAGTACCGTGGATTTAAGTTTTGATTGTTTACTTAAATACAAACGACCTTTGTATCAAAGCTCATCATGGAGCCAAGAGTACCCTGAGGAAACTGGAGAATTGGATTACAATTGTTGTATCAGATGCGAACTTTTGGGATCGTGTAGCCATTCCTGGTGAACAACTTGGAGCCAATCTGGTACAATGAAGGAGAGAGAAAAAAGAGACCCTTCATCTTCATATTTTCGGGAAAGTGCATCCGCAACCACATTGTCTTTGCGTTTCTTGTAAATGATCTCATAATCATTTCCAAAGAGCTTAGTCACCCATTTTTGTTGCTCTGGGGAGGAAATGCGTTGTTCCAGAAAATACTTGAGGCTTTGATGATCTGTCTTAATTTGGAAGCGTTGCCCCAATAGATAAGGGCGCCAAAGATCAACGACATGCATAATAGCCAACATTTTCTTTTCATAGATTGATTTGCCCAAATTTCGCTCAGACAATTGTTTGCTGGTAAAGGCCAAATGCCGACCCTCTTGCATAAGGACAGTGCCAATTCCTTTCCCTGAAGCATCACATTTCAGGACAAAGGTCTTTGTGAAATTCGGAAGGGCCAGGACTGGAGTGGTGCACATGGCCATCTTCAAGGTTTGAAAAGCCCGAGCAGCTGCTGGAGTCCAAGTGAAAGAATTCTTTTTAAGGAGTGTAGTGAGAGGTGCCACAATCTTTCCATAATTCTTAACAAACTTGCGATAATAACCTGTTAAGCCCATAAATCCACACAAGATTTTGAGAGTCTTTGGGTGAGGCCAGTCTTGCATAGCTTTAATCTTTTTAGGATCCACCCTGACGCTGGCCTTGCCAACAAGATGACCCAAGTACTCGATTTTCGAGGCTCCAAAAGCACATTTAGATTGTTTAAGGAAAAGTTGGTGTTGAGAGAGTAGATGGAGAACTCGATCCACATGAGCAAGATGGTCTGTCGAGGTTTTTCTATAGACGAGGATATCATCAAAGAAAGACAAAATGACGGAATACATGATTCATAAGGCTTTGAAAAGTGGAGGGAGCATTACACAAGCCAAAGGGCTTGACCAAAAACTCATAGTGGCCCTCATGAGTTCTAAAGGTAGTCTTAGGAATGTCTGCCTCTTTCATACGGATCTGGTGGTAGCCAGAATGAAGATCAAGTTTAGTAAATAATTGGGCGCCACTCAATTCATCCAAGAGGTCATCAATGACAAGAATGGGAAATTTGTCTTTAATGGTGAGTTTGCTGAAGGCACAGAAGTCAGGACACATGCGCCAAGAACCTTCTTTCTTAAGGACCATAACCACATGAGAAGAGTAGGGGCTCGTACTAGGGTGGATAACACCCGCGTTGAGCAGTTCTTGAACAATTTTCTCAATTTCATTTTTTTTGGGAAAATGGGTGATGATAAGGATGGATATTGGGAGGAAGGCTTCTCGGGACAAGGAGAATGGAATGACATGAACACCATGAGAAGGAGGGAGTCCCTGGGGAGTGGAAAAAACCACTTGATATTTAGAGAGGATGGATTGGAGGTCTTGCGGCATAGAGGGTGTCTCAGTTGCTTGTATGGCATGGAGTTGGGCAATAACGCTAGAATGACATTTTTTGAGCAGCTTTTCCATGTGATGGGAACTAATGATCTCTGGGGAACCGATGGTGATTCCTTGGAACTTATATTGTTGGCCCTCTTGTTCGAATTGCATGGTTAATTCCTTAAAATCCATGAGAATGGGACCCGAAGTCCTTAGCCATTCTGCACCCAATACAATGTCACAACCGCTCATGTCGATAGCAAACATATGAGATTTCAGGTGGTAGTCAACAATTTGGAGACACATTTTCACAACGCCCTCCACATTTCATGGACCCACCATTGGCAATCATGATTTGGAAATTTTTGACTGCACAGATATAACAATTAGTTTCTTGGGCAATGCGGTGATGAATAAAATTATGGATGCTTCCACTATCAACAAGAATGATGACCTTCCTATGCTTGATGTAACCAATTAGCTTGAGGGTTTGGGGAGCAGAGAAGCTAGTGAGAAAATTTAGGGAAATGATCGATTCTACTTCGGGAGGGTTTGAGGGAGGGGTTATGTTAGTGGGTTCAGGTGACACATGCACAAGGGGAGCTTCAACATCCTCTTCCGAAACATCCTCCGAGATGGCCATAAAAAACTTTTGTTCCTTACACCTGTGTCCCAGAAAATATTTGTCATCACAATTATAACAAATGCCTTTGAGTTGGCGTTCATCCATTTCGACCCTAATCAATTTTTGGATCTTTAGTGGAGTAGAAGGAGGAGTGGGATTTATTGGTTTAGTGCGAGGAATAAATGAGGGTTTCCGGTTTTGAGAAGAGACAACCTATTGTGCTTCCTTATTTCTTTTAGTAGCCTCCACCCAACTCTGAGGCCGAGCCATGAGGACATGGGCACGAATCTCATCCTTGAGGCCACTGATAAAACATTCTCGGAAAAAAAACATCAAACATGCGCCCTCTACACGAAAAGCCAGTTGCTCAAAAGCAACTATAAAGTCTTCCACTGTGCCAGATTGTTTCAACTTTGTCAAACGACCTAAATGGTTGGTGTCAGTGTCGAAGCGTTCATAAAGCTCTGCCACAAAGTGTGTCCAAGCAACATACCCTTGGCGGGCAATTTTTCTCCATTGCCACCATTGACAACGTTCTTGATCTAGATGGAGAACACCATATAAGAGTTTGGCCAACTCATCCGTAATGCTGTACAAAGAGAAATAATGTTTCGTTTGAGTTACCCAGCTAGAGGGATCCGAGCCATCAAATTTGGTCACATCCACACGCGGAAGGCGTAGGTCATGCTGAAAGTGATGGGGTTGAAAATTATGGGAATGAGAGGAAGTTTCACCTTCGGTATGCAAAGGTGGATCATATAAGGGAGGATCTAAATGGATATGTAGCTTGGTGCAGATCATCGTAGTGACAGATTCAAGCTGGGTAGTAATGTCTTGTTTGAGGTCTTGTTTGAGTTCCTCGATTGAGGCGACGATGGAGGAATGCATGTTTTTATTGATGGTGACAATATTGGCACTGAGCTGTCTCACTTCTTGTTGGGTCTCTGTGAAATTATAGTGCAAGGTATTGAAGCGAGCTTCCAAGTCTTGGCTACGGGTATGGGCCATGATGACGAGGGAACCGAAAAGGGGCAGGGGTAAAAAAATTTGCTGAAAAATGATAGGTATGAATGTGACAAGGGAGAAGAGAGGAATCCGATGGAATAGGTCTCAAATAATGGTGCCAACAAGATCCAAACTTTTTATTTTTTATTTATTTATTGTTTATTTTTTATTTTTTACACCTGCAGAGTTATACTCTGATATGAAGAATACTGCACTGATAAAATGCCCAAATGCTTAATCAGCAAGAAATGTGTAGTAATTTGACAACTCGAATGCATGAGACATAGTTGCGCGGCAATAGATCTTGTTTGTTTTGTTTTTTGTTTCCGTCCCCAAAGGTTAGGTGTTCAAGGGTTCTACAGAGAAGGGTTTGCCCTGTGCTATATCTCTCTGATATACGTGCGGGGTCCAACAGTAGTACTCAACCCAATATTTCAGGGCACCAACTAAGGAGGCTAGATCGTGCCCTCAGTCGTACTACCCGACTACCCAGGTACTAGAGAGTATCTTCCCGAGTGCTGTTTTTGGTGGCACTATAGCAGTCAGGCGACTGATCGATTGATCTATGGACGACTTCAAGAAATCTAGGCCGATCCGTATACATGTGTTGTCTGATGCGTTACCACTCGAAGGGGTACCACTAGGGGTTACAAGGGTGGCCAATAGATGTGCGCTTAAGTACCACTTGTATTTCTTGCGTGTATGAATCCTCAAATGCGGGTTTATGCGCGTAATGACAGATCTCTGTAGCTTAAATACGTCGGAATACGTCTCTACCCTAAAAAAAATTAACCCACAATTTTCTGCTGAGGAAGGTGCTCTGATACCACTTGTACTATTCTAGATATAAAAAAGTATGCAAAACATAAATAAATAGCTAGAAATGGCAGATGAACAACAATATAACCAGAACAACACCACAATAATACCAAAATGATACTAGAATAACACCAGAAAGAGTACTTTGATTACTGAGAGCAATGTTCACTTGCCTCTTCGAGGGGGCAACCTCCAGCAGAGTAGAGCTCTATTGCAATAATATCCAAGACAAAAGTTCTCATACCATCGACTTCTATTTATACTAAATATGTCTATCAAAAGAACCATCTAGAGGAAGATCCTTCTAGAAGCGGAAGCTTCTATTAGGTTTTCTTACATTGGACTTATTCTTCCTTATTGCTAGGCCTTATTAATATTGACCTTTATTACATCGGAATATATTATTTTACCTACATGAGGGGTTAGGTCCCTAACACCAAGTGGGAACGTCTTTGGGATGATTTTGTTTAGGGGGAGGCCCAGAGAGGTTATGTGCATGGCAGTTCATCTACATGTAATGATGAGGAGAATGTGGCTCTTGCTACCAACAACAAGAAGAAATTCAAAAGGGGTCCTAAGGGAGGAAACAAACCGAAAAGTGAAGGCAAGAAGGACATGAGCAAAGCCAAGTGCTTTGCATGTCACAAGTTTGGGCACTATGCATGACAATGTCCTAATAAGAAGAAGAAGTAGACATCAGCTTCAACAGAGGTGGAGGAGTTTTCCGCCAAGTTTGATAAGGAGTTTTCCTTAGTGGTATGTCTTTCCACTAGAGCCACTCATTCCAGTGTGTGGTTTATTGACAGTGGTGCCTCTCGCCATATGACAGGTGTTCGTGAACATTTGACAGATCTTACACATATTGGTGATCTTGAGGTAGTGCTTGGAGATGACCGGGTGGTCAAGGCAGTTGGTAGTGGGACAATATCATTTTAGAGGTAGTCTCTACCTCCCATGTTTTTGAGAGATGTCCTATATGTTCTTGGCTTGAAGAAGAACTTGGTTTCAGTTTCTGCTATTGAGGAGAGGGGTTATGAGGTGTTGTTTCGTGATGGACAGGTGCTCCTATTTCCCAAGGGGTCCAGTATCACTTCGGCCAAAGTGATTGGGACTTGACATGAGAAGCTGTACAAGCTCATGTTCCAACGAGCTAGTGCATTATTTCATTCTACCAACAACAATGATCTTTGTGAGCTATGGCACAAGAGGATGGCCCATTTGCATCATGGAGCTCTGAGGATATTGAGGGAGATTGTGACTGGAGTACCAGAGTTCAGTACAAAGCACCAAGAGTTGTGCAAGGGGTGTGCTTTGGGAAAGTACACCAAGACTGCTTTTCCAAGCAGTGACAACAGAGCATCATGTATACTTGATCTGATTCATTTTGACGTATGTGGTCCTATGTCTTTTGCATCTTTGAGTGGTTGTTTATACTATGTCATTTTCATTGATGACTTCTCTCGGAAGTCTTGAATTTTCTTCATGAAGACCAAAGGATAGGTCTTCAATTGGTTCCAA
This sequence comes from Picea engelmannii, assembly GCA_009831015.1. Taxonomy (NCBI): domain Eukaryota; kingdom Viridiplantae; phylum Streptophyta; class Pinopsida; order Pinales; family Pinaceae; genus Picea; species Picea engelmannii. The sequence goes on along the minus strand of ML783262.1, from coordinate 83,598 downwards.
GAGTTTAAAGCTCTTGTGGAGAACTAGATTGGGAGGAAAATCACAGTTCTGAGGACAGACAATGGGGGTGAGTATACATCCAAGGAGTTTATTGACTTCTGTGTAGGAGAGGGCATCATGAGAGAGTTGATTGTTCCTTACAACCCACAATAGAATGGGGTTGTTGAGAGGAAGAACATAGCCATAGTTGGGGTTGCGAGAACAATGTTGCACGATCAGGGGGTGCCACTTTTTCTTTGGGTCGAGGCATGTTATACTACATAACAAGAGTCCACATAGAGGATTGGGGGACAAGACTCTTGAGGAGGCTTTCTCTGGGAAGAAGCCTAATGTTAGGCACTTTAGGATTTTTGGGTGCCTTACATATTCACATGTCCCTTCTGAGAAGAGGACTAAGCTAGAACCCACGATAAAGAAGGGGATTTTTGTTGGGTATAGCGATACTTCAAAGACTTTCCACATATACATCCCTTCCTTGAGGAAGACAATTTTGAGAAGGGATGTGAGATTTGAGGAGGATGGAGCCTTTAGGAAGTCACGAGGGACTGAGAGGGGTGAGAAATCATCACCTCAGATTCAAGTTAGTCCACAACAAACTTTAGTGACACATAGTTCAGGTCCACCAATTTCAGTGACGACTAGACCACAGGTTACAAGGCCACAGATGTCAGGATCATAGGTTACTGGTCCACAGGTTTCGGGATTGAGTTCTCCAGATTCTATTTCAGGTTCACAATCTTCAGGTGATGGGGTTGAGCAGGGAGAGTCCCCTCCACGGGACACTACTTCAGAGAGGAGGAAGCCCAAGTGGCTTTGTTATCGCTCAGTTTGTAGTTTAGGTCAAGTAGCTGAAGGGTAAAGGTCAAACTGGCGTAACAGGAGCTTCCCCACCCACTGTCACCTTGATGGGGGGCTCTTTCTATTTAGGGTGGCTAAGCCCAAGGGAGACGTCCCTGGCAATCTGGGGTTTTGAAAGGAAAAGGCTAGAAGGATTAAGGCTAGTTTCCCCTTCACAGATTACCGCCCAGAAGATAGTCAAATGAAGAAAAACCACAGGAGAGGCACCTGCTTGCGAGACAAGACAACAATGAAACTGATACATGCAGTGGTGGTTAGTACTTCACAGATCAATGACTATCTATATTTCAGTGTATATGAACATATATAATAGTAAATATTGACGAAGTCAATGTTTGCAATAATGACAATGGCAATATAGAGTCACTTTGTCAATAAATACCAGAATGATATAGCATCCAAAAAATGATCAATCCTTGAATTAACTCAATGCATTAAATATCATCAAATGCTCATATATAACAGAGTGCTGCGTCAATATCCTAAGGATGACGTCAGACTTCTTTGAGGGTTAGTGCAATAGACAAAGAAAGCCAACGTTTTGCAAATTAGCCAATGAAAATTATCAATGTATCAATGCCTATCATAGGACGATCAAGCCACAATATTTTCCATCAACCAACAACTTAATAAAGGCACGACGTCATCATTTTCTGCTAGGTTAGTAGACGTTAGGGTTAGTTAGGGTTTCAAATTTTGAGAGTTTGAAACATTTTTTTTGCACAAAGAGCTCAACGTTGGAGAGAAAACCAGTGCCTTAGGGTATTATGGAGTCAAAAGTAAGGGCAAGATCTCAGGAGGATCAAAATCTAAAGACTAGAGAGTTAGGTTC